>OY288277.1:24829134-25116634 GCA_958450335.1 Hibiscus tridactylites | reverse complement strand
GTCCATCGCCGCCAAATGCAGCACCGATCGAGGAGCGTCTTCAACCCAGAACCGGTCGGAGGAGAGCCGCAAGCCTTCTGCCGCAAGTGCATGTGCCGGACCATTTCCTTGACGGCCAGAGAAACTGAAGCGACACGAAACGAAAGACGATCCGACCCGCTTAATGTCACGGACGATTGGGCCTATAATAGAGGGGTCGACTTCGGCGGAGTTGAGCTTAGAGACAACTGATCTGTTATCACCGGTGACGATTACACTGCGAAGCCCTAATTCCGAAGCAAAATCCAATCCCTGAAGAAAAGCGAGGGCTTCAGCTTCAAAACTCGAGGTGATGTTGGAATTAAATTTGAATCCAGACCCTATAATTTGTCCTTCCGAATCTCTGATAATGAAGCCCGATGCAGAGACATTTCCCTCACGCTTATAACCCGCATCTACATTTATTTTGTAGGAAGATGGGGGTGGGGGAACCCAGCGGGCCTTAGAAAGCCTATCATGATGTCGATGCAAGGAAGAAACACTACTTACCTCAGCATCATAAGCTTTTACAAAGGTATACACATCCTCCACTCTTTGAATGACTCCTTCATATAGCATAATGTTCCTTGAGTACCATAGTGCCCATAATGTGATAAGTATTAATCTGTGATTGCTTTTTGTTGTAATATGAAGAAGGTGAGATAACCAATCACTGAAATCTGGTAAGTGACTCCAATTAATAGAAGTAAAGCCTAATAGACTCCAAACTTCCTTTGCGTAAAAACAATCGCTGAAAATGTGACTCACTGTTTCTATACCCCGTTTGCACCTAGGGCAACTAGGATCGCTTGCAACTCGTCTGTAGTTTAGATTCTGCATTGTAGGTAGAAAGTTGCGAAGCATTCTCCAAACAGTAATCCTGATTTTAGAGGGGCATGGGACCATCCAGATAGCTTTGAAAACATTAAACTGTGTATCAGCGTTTAATGAGTGGTTTTTTAGCAATGAGTAGCCACTTCGTACTAAGTAGAGTCCAGATCCTTCTCCCTTCCAGTATAGCACGTCTTGTTGAGGGAATCGTGGTAGCTTTATACTGAGGATAGCCAATACTTCACCTTGATCAAAAATAGACTCAATAAGGGGTCTGTTCCAAGTTTGCTTGTTCGGGAGTAGCAAATCCGACACTACTGCAACTCGATCCGAATGCTGGGAAGATACGCGTTTGGAAGGCAAACCCGGGAGCCAATAATCGTTCCACACGGACACTGTCAAGCCCGTTCCAATAATCCAGCCCATTCCTTTCTCTAAAAGGCCTCTAGAACACCAAATACTTCGCCATATTAGAGATGGTGAATGGCCCAACTCAGCCCGCAAAAAAGTAGTTCTAGGAAAGTATTTGGCCCGTAATAGGCGGGCTACTAATGAGCCCGGATTAGTGATAATCCTCCAGCCCTGTTTAGCTAAAAGGGCTATATTAAATTTCCCGAGGTCCCGGAAGCCCATTCCACCCTCATCCTTCAATTTACTTAGTTCCTCCCAAGAGCACCAGTGAATACCTCGTCGGGATGAAGACTTCTGCCACCAGTAGCGAGCTGCAATTGCCTCCAGATCGTGACAAAATGAAGCCGGAAGAAGGAAGCATGACATGGCAAAGAGGGGGATTGCCTGGAGAATCGACTTAATAAAAACTTCCTTTCCCCCCTGAGAAAGTGTTTTTGAGCTGAGCGTTGAAACCCGACTGCCAAACCTCTCTTTTAAATAATTAAAAGCCTGTTTCTTGTTACGCCCAACAATAGCTGGTAAGCCCAGATAGGATTCCGGATTATCCAATTCCGTAACGCCCAGTATACGACAAACATCCTGCCTGTTCTCAGAAATAACATTTGAACTAAATAAGATATTTGACTTATTATAGTTAATTACCTGACCTGAACAATCTGCAAAGCGGGTAAGAATATATTGAAGATTACTTGCACCCATAGCTAAAGCCTCCCCAAAAATAAGGCAATCATCCGCAAAAAGCAGATGACTCACCGAGGGGGCACCACGAGCAATACAGGCTCCTTTCAACGTTCCAGAGGTCATGGCATTACGCAAGAGGGATGACAGGCCTTCTCCACAAAGAAGGAAGAGATACGGGCTTATTGGGTAGCCCTGCCGAAGCCCTCGGGTAGGATAGAAATAGTCGCTAGTACACCCATTGACCACAACCGAGTAAGAGACGGTAGAGACTCCATTCATTACCAAATCAATCCAAGTCCGCTGAAAGCCCATCTGACCCATAACACTGCGGATAAAATCCCATTCGACCCGGTCATACGCCTTACTCATATCCACCTTAAGAGCAAAAGAACCCAATTTCCCTGTACGCCTCTTTTTAAAAGAGTGGAGGATTTCATAAGACGCGATGATATTGTCCGTTATCAATCTGCCAGGGACAAATGCACTCTGTGCCTCATCAATGCAGACATCTAGGACCGATTTGAGCCTATTTGCCAACATCTTAGAAATGATTTTAAACAAGACGTTACATAGGGCAATGAGCCTAAACTGGGTCATCTCCTTTGCATCACTGACTTTAGGAATTAAGACGATATGAGTCCTATTAATGTCTTCAATCGAATAATCACTCTTCAACACCCCAATACAATAATCTGCAACATCGTTACCAATAATTCCCCAGAACCGCTGATAGAAGACAGCCCCTAGACCATCTTCACCTGATGCCTTAAGAGGCCTCATGGAATTAAGAGCTGCAAAAACATATTCCTTTGTGAACTCATCAAGAAGTGATCGATTCATCTCTGGGGTGATACAAGGATTGATACCCTGCAAGATAACCGAAAGGTCTGCTGCACCCGGGGAGGAAAAAAGATTCGAAAAATATTGAACTGCAATCTGACGAATAGATTCCTGCTCATCATGAAAAGAACCATCAGCACCAATCAAACCACTAATATGGTTCGTTCTACGCCGCTGACTCGCATAACGATGAAAGAAATTTGTGTTCCTATCTCCATTTCGCATCCAGTTTGCCCGAGCACGTTGCTCCCAGTAAATTTCCTCTTTATTAAGCTCCAAATTCAAACTTAATTTCGCCTCAATTAAGTCACCCAAATTCTCATCCGAGGCTTGTTGTTCATTCAAAGAATCTATACGGCGCTGAAGGTCTTTGATAGACAGTTTTTTAGCCTTTTTAATTCTACGGAACCATCTATCCAGTCCAAGACTGATTACCGCAAGCCTTTCTGGAACCGTTCCACTAGTCGAAGTCCATAGATTACGAACTTCATCCTCACAAGAAGCCTCCAATAGCCAGGCTGCTTCAAACTTGAAGTGCCACACTCGGTTGGGTTGAGACGGGTTAACAGAAGTAGTGAGAAGCACCAGACAATGATCCGAAAAGGAGTGCGGGAGGTGGTTAATCTGGTAATTTGGAAAAAGATCACTCCAAGCTTCATTTGCCACACCCCTATCCAATCTCTCCCGAATGTTATTTGCCGAAGTACGACCCCATTCCCAAGTGAACCAGGGGCCCTTAAAACCCATATCAGACAGGCCACAATCATCAAGAGTGTCGCTAAAATTCCGCATTTGCCACCCATGCCTTTCCAATCCACCCAATTTCTCTGAGTTACTGAGAATTTCATTGAAGTCCCCAATGACACACCAAGGCATATCAGGCCGATCATTTAGTTGTCGTAAAAGTTGTCAAGTTCGAATTCTATTACTTACTTCCGGAGCTCCATAGAAACCTGTAAGACGCCATTGTTGAGGATAATTAACCTTTGATATTAGCATATCAATGTGATATGTAGAAAAGGAGCGGATAGAGACAACTACATCATTCTTCCAACCAATCGAAAGCCCTCCACTTCTACCGTTCGAACTAATATCCAGACCGTTTGCATAACCACAGAGCTTTCGAATACGTTCCATCTTTGAAGATTGTAACTTGGTTTCCATTAAGAAAACCACTGATGGGGATAGATCGCGCATCATCGCACGAAATCGGCGAACAGTTCGGGCCATCCCCAGGCCACGAACGTTCCAACTTAGAATTTTCATTGGGCTTGGCCAGCCCCACCCTGGAGGCCTGCCATTAGATTAATCGTATTACCATTTGAATCCTTTGTCTGGGAAACTCCTGGTATAGAAGGGTGAGATCGCTGACGTTTTGGGTTATCAAATTCAGCCAGAGGCCTATCTTCTTCTGAAAAGCCCATTTCGGTATCGAAGCCCAAATTGACGCTAGGAGTAGCACGACTTTCCTTATGAGGAGTAGATAAGACCTGATAGTCAATGCCCAATTCAGCATGAGGCTTTAATGAGGAGACATTCCGTATCCCATGATTAGGGAGTGTTGACTCCTAACTAGTAGTCCCCGTATTTATTATAAAGTTCCTTTGACTGGAATCAATCAAATTACCTGGGCGTGATACATGGAAGTTAAAACCCAGTTGATTTGTTTGTGCAGATTGGACGGGATTGACAGCTGGAAGATCCGCTCCTTCCTCAATCAACCATCGGCATTGATTCGCAGCAGCCCGGCGAGACGGTGCCCGGAGAGAAGCATCCCAGGCCGGAACTAAATCCATTCCTCCTTCCGCAAAACGGAGAGGACAAAAGCTCTCACCGTGACCAAGGACACCACACAGAAAACAGAACAAAGTCAGTTTCTCATATTCAAAGCGGACGTAATGGTGGCTGCCATTTGAGAGAATCAGTTTTTTCCGACGCTTCAGGGGCAAACGGATGTCCACTCTAACCCGGATTTTCATAATTCTTTTGTAACTTAAAGCAGTTGCTTTCGAATCATATTGTAAAAAAGAACCAATAAAGTCACCAAGAACTTTTGCAACTCTCTCAGACATAAAACCCAAAGGAACATCATGGATTAAGATCCAATAATCCACAAAATTCAACGGGACCAGCAGCGGGTCTTCATCTTGTTGCAAACGGTGAAGGACAAGCAAGTGGGTATTGAAGAACCAAGGACCACCACTTGTAATGCGATCACAATCCAAGACATGATAGAGGCGGAACAAATAACGACCTTCCCCCAGATCAGAGATGGAGATCCCTCCTGGTGGATGCCAAACCGATGCCATGGTGGATCTCATAGGTTGGAAGTTGATGATGCTGCTTGTCAAAAAAGAGCCAACAAAGCACAAGTCAAAAGGAATAGATAGATTCGCCATTTCTTGTTGAACGTCTGCCATAGAAGATAGAAAAGAAAGAAAACTAAAAAAAAGCGTGCCACAAAGAGCAGAGAGAAAACGTGCCACAAAGAGCAGAAAAGTTGCAATAGATATGTATTTATTTTAATTTTATGAACATAATAAAGTTTATGAACATAATAAAATTAACATAATATATGTTATATAATAAAGCATAATAAGTTTAATATATTATATTATCTATATATTACTAATATATTATATACTTTGTAAAAATTATGACAAATCTTTTAAGTATATAATTTTATTATACATAATATATATTTTTTATACTTAAACAAATTTCTAAGTATATAATTTTATTATACATAATGTAGTTAGAAATTAAGACAAATTTCTAAGTATAATGGAAGATAAATTTTTTCTAAGTAATGAAATTAACATAATCTACTAAAAAATTATTAAGTTTATAATGATCAGTTTACACTTTAAATTATTTAACATTTTTAGCCAGGTCTACATTAGTTCAGGTCAACAACAGTTCAGGTTCAAAACAGGTCGGGTCCATTAACAGGTCGGGTTCAAAACAGGTCGGGTAAAATCGGATCTCGGGTCGATTCAGTCGGATAATATCAGGTAATTTGCCAGGTCGGTCTCGGGTTCGAGTTCGTTTCAGTCGGATGCAGGTCGGGTTTCAGGTCAAAATTAACAGGTTAGATTCGGGTTCGGGTTGTTTTCAGTCGGACGCAGATCGGGTTCGGTTGCTACAGTAACAGGTTCAACTCGGGTTCGGGTCAGCAACAATCAGTTACAGTTCGGGTTCGGATCATCAAATTCTCGGGTCAAATCAGATTCTGACTCGAACAGGTTTCAGACAGGTTTTCAGGTCCTGACTTGTTTTTACAACCCTATATACGATAATAATATCTAAATAAGAAGGCTTCTCTATTTTTCCCTTTTGTATTCATCTTCTTCACTAAATTAAAATATTTTATTATCTCTATAATCATGAATTTTTCGTTGATTTAAGTATCCCAGAGTACAAATTCAACATCTCTTAGTTTACCCTGGTTTTGTATGATTTTTTTATAGTTTTATAGCCTTTACATTTTGAATATTTTATTTAAAAAAATTGTGCACAAAAGGACAATCACTAATGTTTGCATTAACATGATATTAATTTGACAAAAAATGAAAATCCAAAATCAAAAGAGATGAACCTATTTAAGAATTAAAATGATATTTTTTAATTGTGATAATAAAAAATCTCATTAAACATTGTTGATATTAATCAATATATTTATTTATATTTGATTATTTGTGGTACCCATGTTGAGTTGATTTAATCTAATGAAATTCATGTATTGAAGTCAAACAAAATCAAAGCATAATAAATCAAAATAAAGTCAATCAAAAACCAAAGCAAAATTCTTGCCGAGACCTAAAATGCACCGGTTTTGTTAGGAAACAGCTAAATTCTTTGATCAACAAGTTATGACATTGCCACTAACTCCACACATCTCTATTTTTATCCAGTTATCCGACACGTGTCCTATTAATATTCCATTTATTGCAAATAAAAAACAATAAAAACCCAAAAAATATTCGCTCACTCACCTCTCTGTGACTCTGTCTCCTACCTTTCGGCGATTAAAGTAGATAAAAAAGAAAATAAAAAAGCAGTTATAAAATCATTTCAAAGCTCTAGATCTGCTCTACAGACAAAGTTAAGAAATCTCTGAGAAAATTAGATATCTGTTCGAGCATTGTTTTTAGTATGGAGGCGAAGCTTATAGAGAGGCTGGAGGCCGCGGTGGCTCGGCTGGAGGTTCTATCGGCCGGTGGAATCTCGGAGAGCGGAGTTGAAGTGTCTTCTGATCCATCGATTCTGGCGTTTGACGATCTGATGGCTGAATATGCGGCTAGGGTTTCCGCTGCTGCAGAGAAGATTGGAGGTCAAGTGCTGGATGTGACTAAGCTAGTTCTCGAGGCTTTCTCTGTGCAAAAGAAACTTCTTATCGAGATAAAGCAAACTCAGGTTGCTGTTTTTCTTCTTTTTATTTAATCAAGTTTTGAAGTGTCTGTTTTGTTTGGTTGATTTTTTCTTTGCTCTTTTATTTATTTTTTATTTCGCGATGAATTATGTGAAATGCGGTTAAATTAGATATACGTGTAATGCATTTATAGCTAAATTTGGTCGTTGCGTTGCTTTTGTAGAAGATGATTTGACTTTAGGACTACAATGAGAAGATATCTTGACGCCTGAATATATCTCATAGCTTTGATTGCAATCAGAGATTGTCCCTTTTCTGTTGAGATTTGACTATGATTGTTTCACGACCTAAGAAAGCATGAAATTATTGAGAATTAACAATTTTTAGCCATTTTTTAACAAATAATATTAGCGGAGAATTTGGACATGTGTGTGATCGATTACAGCGAATGGGCATGTGTGTGGAGTTAAAATGTCTGTTGTGTGATGGAGGTGTTGACTCTAGGAGGCATTTATTTGCTGACTGTCAATATTCTCAGCGAATTTGGACCGAGATTCTTTCCTTATGTGGTATTAGCAGAGATTTGATGGACTGGGAAGGAGAGTTAGCGTGGCTGTGCTCCCATTTGAAGGGCAAGTCTTTGATCGTCTATGTTCTCAAGCTTGCATGGAACGCATTTGTCTACCATATATGGGAAGAGCGAAACTATAGGAAATTTAGACATATACAAAGAGATTGGTCTAGTTTACTTGATTGTATAAAGCAAACTGTGAGTATCAAAGTACAGGGTAGAGAGGTATATATGGATGATGTAAATAGATGGATTTGTGTCAATTGGGGAATTCCTTAAGGGGATGGCTGCCCAATTGCACCTATAGGGGATAGTTGCAGTGTTTTTTGAACTGCTTTCTTGGATAATAAAAACATCACTTATCCAAAAAAAATATTAGCGGAGAAGCATTTAAGTGGTAGAGATCATAAGACGCTGTCAGAAGGTTTTATCCTAGAGGAAATTAGCATTTGGTGGCTTGCGTGTATAGTTTTACCATCATGTATAGTTTTTAGTGGTTACTATTTCATGGAAATTTTAATGTCTTCTACCCTGTTGGTGCAGAAACCTGATATGGCAGGCTTGGTTGAATTTCTCAAACCACTGAATGAAGTGATCTTGAAGGTTAATGCTATGACTGAAGGGAGGCGATCTGATTTTTTCAACCACTTGAAGAGTTCCGGGGACAGTCTTTCAGCTTTAGCATGGATTGCTTACACTGGAAAAGATTGTGGTATGTAAATGCTTGTTGTAGCCTATTTGCACATAGCTATGTCTTCACAGTGAAGTGGTTCACGCATGGTGCGCAGCTTACATCATAACTTGTGTTGAAAAAATCAGGAGTCTGATTTAAACTATTTGTTTAATGTGTGGACTACATTCCTATCTTTTTTCAAAGCTTGAATTGGGCTCATGATTTCAACTAATCACACTTTGGGGAAAAATGTGACCTCCACTCGTGCTTGTCATGCTCAAGACTTTATCCCTTTAAAAAAATTACATGGCAATTGCATATGACCTATTGCCACTTGCTCTGATTCTTGGTAATGCTTTTTCTTATTCTAGGTATGAGCATGCCTATTGCACATGTGGAAGAAAGTTGGCAAATGGCTGAATTTTACAACAACAAGGTACTTCTTTATTTGTAGGAAGTCGCAACTCAACCTGGAAACTGCAATATGTTGATCTTCTTGTTGTATCCTTGTTACTGTGTTGTAAATATCAGGTTCTTGTAGAGTACAGAAACAAAGACCAGAACCATGTTGAATGGGCCAAAGCTTTGAAGGAACTGTATTTACCAGGTCTGAGGGATTATGTCAAAAGTCATTATCCTCTTGGCCCGGTATGGAGTGCTTCTGGTAAAAAGGCATCTAGTGCTCCACCAAAAGCTCCGCCTCCTGGTGCCCCTGCACCTCCTCCTCCTCCACCTGCTTCTCTTTTCAGCTCCGAACCTTCTCAGCCTTCTTCATCACAGCCAAAACAAGGGATGTCAGCTGTTTTCCAAGAAATTAGTAGTGGGAATGTCTCTTCAGGTAATCATCTTTCCCTCTCTCTTCTGCTTTCTTGTCAGTATCAATGACTATGATCTCATTCTCTTCATGTCTAGGCCTGAAGAAGGTTACTGCTGATATGAAGACAAAGAACCGTACAGATAGAACAGGTGTTGTTAGTGCCAGTGAGAAGGAAACACGTTCCAGCTCTTCTTCTTTCTCAAAAGCGGGACCACCAAAACTTGAGCTGCAAATGGGTCGTAAGTAAGTGTGCATGATTTCTGTTTGCTTGTTTAAATTTATTTAGGTGGTTGGTATTGTTATTTGATTTTTTAAGTGTCTCTTCATTGTAATATTGGCAGGTGGGCTGTTGAGAACCAAATTGGAAGAAAGAACTTAGTAATTGATGACTGCGATGCCAAACAGTCTGTGTATATTTATGGATGCAAGGATTCTGTTTTGCAGATTCAAGGTAAATTTATATATCATATGCACGATTCTTTTTTCCCACTTCATTGTGCTTTCTTCAAATGTTTAATTGTTTACTTTGGCACTGTGAATCTCTTTGTTATTTGGAAGAGATAACTACTGAAAAGTTACGAACAACTTAATGTTTCTTTGATATTGTGCAGGGAAAGTCAACAATATAACAATTGACAAATGCACTAAGATGGGAGTTGTATTTAAGGTTAGTAGAGCGAAGACCTTTTACCATTGAGATTTTCCTAAGAAAATCATTTACTCATTTATGTCTTTGACTTAAAATGGGCAGGATGTTGTGGCTGCTTGTGAGGTAGTAAACTGCAATGGTGTTGAGGTGCAATGCCAGGTATCTTTCTTCTTCTTCTTTCTCCTCCTGACATAGATACCTTCAAAGAGAATACTGGCCATGCTATCACGTTGCATGGCATGTGAAGGTCTTTTGTTCCATGCTCTTCGATCAGTATTGTTCCTACTTGTTACTAATTGACAGTTGTATTACTTATGATCATCTACTTTGTGGCTGTTGTAGGGCTCTGCTCCAACAATTTCAGTGGACAATACTTCTGGCTGCCAGTTGTACTTGAGCAAAGATTCTTTGGGGGCATCTATAACAACAGCAAAGTCTAGTGAGATCAATGTATTAGTGCCTACTGGACCTGATGGCGATTGGGTAAGTCGACAAGTTTTTTCCTGCATTTCTGAAAGCTTTCTTGATGAACTAAATTCTCCTGTTTTTTCCTCCTGTTTGGGATGCATTTTTCTTTTGCCTTTAGAATAGTGACATTGTTTTCCATTTAGTTGCCATATTTGTGTTTAGCTGCAATTATTCATGTGGTACTACAAGTTTATTCTGGACATAAAAGACTTGTACCAGGAATGGAAACCATTAATTAAAATTTAATTATAAAGTTGAAGTCTTCATAACAATGGGTTAGCTGGCATTGTACATCGAAAAGAAGATATTCTGCTTTTCTTGGTTTTATTTTGTGATTTGATCCTTTTAGTTAAGATGGTTGCTTGCCATTCCTTACTAGATTGTTATGATCACACACCCTAGAGAATGTAAGAGTAAGAGAGTGAAAAGAATATGCTTTATGATGTGGCTCTCGTATCTGTTAGTTTAAAACACGTATCTGCATTTGAATTTGGTCAAAAATATGCTGCCAGTCCCCATACTTCCAAGTTTGAGATTTAATATTTGTACTTCAAAAAGTTAAAAATTAAATCCTCTTTACATTTTCAAGTCCAATTGGTTTTTCCATCAAAATTTGCTTACTATAAGATGTAGTTTCTCTGAAAATGTGGTGGGTAATAATATATTAGACTATGGAGAGTAGTGTTGGTTTATTTTCGTTTAATATGGATGGCTTACGTTGTTATTTCTGGTGTTAAGGGGGAGCATTCTTTGCCGCAACAGTACATCCATGCATTTAAGGACGGTCAGTTCGAAACTACGCCAGTCTCGCACTCGGGAGCTTAATTGAGACTTATTTTAATTTAAAATTTTAGCTTTCATCCTCTCTTTTTTATAAAAAAAAGGGCATTCTTTTATTTCCTTGGATGCATACCGATGGGGTGATTTTTACTTATTTTGGTACCTTTTGTTCAATTATTGGACCACATATCTTTTGGTCATCATCTGTATTGTTTCAACCCAGACACAGTTTGAATCTTTTCCATGACCATTTTGTATTTTTGGTGTGCAAGTGTTTTGTTATACTGGAGATGATGAGCCGGTAATTTTTGCAACTTTATTAATGTTGTGATTGGAACTTTCAAGTTTTTTAATGTTCTGCTTTCCTCTCGGTCTGTACTCTGTAGTCAAACGAAGAAAGTATTACCTAATGTTTTTGAATATTTTTATTTATCAATATCTTTTGCCAACATTAAGTACTTTGTGAGGCACCAAATCTAGGATTCCAGTCGTGTGATATTGTTTATTTAAACGTTGCATGTTTGAAAAAAAGAAGTTACTTATATATTATTTATACCAAAAGATAAAGCATATAAGCACAGTTCAGTTTATATTGTAGAGGTCGATTAGTTTAGCTCGATTGTTATTTCAATTGGTATGGTTCCGATAATACATATCTTGTTTGGGATTTAAACTGGTATGGTTCTGATAATACATATGGCTTGTGTAAGCATTCAATATTCTTTAATTTATTTCATCAAAAAAATATTTTTTTAATTTATAAATAAAAAAGAGTGGATTATATAGATATTATATGTACTTTAGAAAATATAATCATACATTAAATGAATTGAAAAAGTAACTGAGAAGTGTTGAGTGCAATGGCAATTGACAAAGCATATTGTTCTTTTAAGGAAAGAAAATTCGGGTTCTCTATTCGGAGAAAACATTGTTGGAGGGTGAAATACGAATCTTAGATATAAAAAACCTTAGAGAACAATTTGATATTCGATTGAGTTTAGTTTTATTGATATAGCTATTCTATAGTATATGAGTTTATTTAAGTATTCAATATTTTATAAAAAAGAGTCTTAATAGAATTGAAGAGCAATTCCAGATTTCAAACTAATACAGCAAAATGTCTATTAAGTTATACTCTCCCTTTTGTCTTTTATGGTTGAGTAATTCTAACGCGAAACGAAACAATACTTGGGAATTGCACTCTTAATTAACGTAAACTCGCATTCTAATCCATCCGCAAAGATTTGTCTTACAATCATTGGCTTTTGCTGGATCGCCATAGCCTTGCTTTATCACAAAATAAAATCCTGTTGTGATTAGGGTAATCTACATCGGATGTCCTTTTTGTTTGGGATTTGTCCTGTTTTGATCACTCGATTTGAAAAAAGATTAAAATGGTCATTTATATTTTTGACGTTATTGTTTTGGTCACCCAACCGTTAACTTCCGTCAACCCTGTGTCACATTAACAAAAAGAGTTAATTTTAAGTTTGACCATCAACTTACTCTTAATTCTCAGAGCCTTGAACCTTATAGTTGTCCAACTGCCTGTCGGTACTCCAACCATTAAGAGTGTTAGCGGACATATAAACGAACGGTAAACGAATACGAATTCAAAAACAAATAAACAAACACAATATTACAAATTTAAACGAACATAAACAACTTAAAAAATAAATAAGCAAACATAAACAGAGTGTTGTTCATTCAAGCTCGATTTATTTACACTCCTAATTACATGATATTATTTATCCCATAATTTTAACTATTTGAAAACACATATATAATTTATTGTTGTTAGATTAAATTAAAAATTTGTGATCTATACAAAAATTATTGTCAAGTTTAGTTATGTGAATTTATTTAGTAGCAAATCGCTCTCCTCTTTTCTCTTGGTTCAGAAACTTTAACTCTCAGCAGCTCCACTAAGCGACTTATTTTATTTTTCTGCTTTTATTATTTTTTTCTATTTTAGTTTGTCGATTCTACTTTTAAGATTCGATTGTAGCTGGTTGTTTGCTTGTATTTGTGTTAACGACGTCCAGTTTAATCTTTGTTAAAAAAAAGAAGTTATATTGAGCTTCGTTTTGGGCTAACTAATCGAACCCATTTGGGCCCATTTTGATTTTGCTGGATTATGTGAGCTGTAAGCAGGTTTGGAAGTTTTCAGAACCCAGCAAAAACCCTAAATAAGATCATTGGCATATTCGTAATTCGACTGTCTTTCTGCCTATAAAAAACCACAAGGTCTAAAACCCTAATCGGCAGCTTGGGGTCGATTCGAAATCAGATCTCATCCGTATTTCAAATGTCGAGCTTTTAATCCCCATTGTTTGTATTTCTATGTTTTGTAGGGTTTAATACAGAAAGAGAAGGTGCGATGATGATTATAGAAAATTCAATCTCGTTAATCTGATTCCTAACATGAGGATGAACTTCTTCATCCATTCATAACGACTTCTGAGCTTCTTCTCTTCCTTTTTTTTTTTTTTTGATTTTTCCTCAACTTTGTTCCTTCTTTTCTTGAAATATATGTTTATAACTGTTTTTCAACAAAAATGTTTTCAGATCTTGTTTGATTTAAGCCGCTAAGTTAAATCTGTTAAAATGACGGGTCTGGATGTGCTGGAATCCTATGAATCTATGTTTCATGTTCTAAACATATTACTTGTAGTGGACTGGTTCAAATGAAACTAACTGAATTAAGTTTCGGGTTTAATTTTGATTGGTAGTGGACTGGTTTTGACTGAGGATTTATATCGTGGTCTCCAACTGTAATAGCTGAGGTTATAGACGATAAAACTATGATATTCACAATTGCGGTATTATTTCTTATATTTGCAACCATGATAAAAACAACATAGTTGAAAATGTATTATTTCTTATATTTGCAACCATGATAAAAACAACATGGTTGAGAAGGTATTATTTCTTATATTTGTAACCATGATAAAAACAACATGGTTGAAAATGTATTATTTCTTATATTTGCAACCATGATAAACACAACATGGTTGAAAATGTTGGTGCAACCATAATTTTGAGAATATTTTTCAGGATTACCCTTCCAAGTTTAAGACAAGCAGATTTTCACTTGCTCCCAACAAAGTTCACATTTGTGTTGTATTGAATCACCTTTGGATTGTTTTTGGTTTTTTATATATTTCATGGAATTGCAGTATATGGAAGGAGATGGAAGAAAGGATGGAAAATTACAAAGAAAAACAAAAATGGACCTGACTCGACCCTATTTTATCATCAAAAAATCACACTCAACCCGAACTTGAAATTTTCTTTAAAAATCTTAACTCTATAAGATCAAATAGAGTTAGAACTCATGGGGCATGGGTCTATAGGATCAAATAGAGTCAGAACTCATGGGGCATGGGTCAAATGGCGGTCCCTAATAATGAACGAAAGAGATCTAACCCTTTCACCTTTACTCATGGCTTGAAAATGAATGAGGCTAGTGATTAGGGGTGTTAATTCAGGTAATTTGGCTAATAATTAACTAAAATTTAATAATTGATTTTTTTAACGGTTAACTTAACTGATTTTTTTTTTTGAAAATGTTTAACTGAACCGAAAAAAATTCGGTTAATTTATTCGGTTTTCCGAAATTTTTATGAAATTTTGGGTAAATTATACAATTGATCACTAAATTATGCTAAAATTATCTTTTTAGTCAATAAACTTTCATTTTATGCTAAGCTGATAAAAGTTTGATGACCATTTTATAATATATCAACAAAATTCATGATCATTTTATAATTTTTCAAAGTTCAATGACCAAAAATAAATATATTAAATATATAATAAGTTTGGTTAATTCAGTTAATTAACCGATTTCGAACCGAATTAACCGATAACCGAATTTTCCAAAAAAAAAATTAACCATTAACCGAACATACCTAAACGCACACCCCTACTCATGATTCCAAGAACAATTAGTTGCAGCAGCCCTTTCCAGTGGTCCATGCCACAGCCGGTACCTATAATGAAAGGTACCCCTTTCTATTCATTAAAGCAGCCGGACTTGATTTTCCAGTTCAACTGAAAATCGGACGATTGCCGGATCTCTCACATACCTGTTCATTCAAATTTTGCTCCTTGTTCCTCATTATTTGCAGTTATGCAGTAATTATCAGTGTCTCAATCAGCATATATTATTCAAATCAGAAAAGGGAGCCAAATTGGTCCACCTGTAGGTTTCATGTCCTTTATCCTTGCTGGATTGATTCAAGTTGTCACTTCGGTTTAATCCAACAAAGCAACAACTTGTTTCCAATAGATTTAATGCATATTTGCATCATTCCTTCAAACTTTGCATAATTCTGTGCTGCTTATTGTTTGATTTCAAGTAGAAACGGAATTTAACTCTGTGATTTATCTTTGCTGTGTTTATAAACATACATCTTGAACAAGGAAAAGCTTTGAAGTTAATTAGTATTAATCTTATTCAATATCATTTCATAGTATACATACAAATATTTATATATATATATGTACCTAATGAAGCAAAAAAGAATCAAAATCATAGGCATCTTGAATTATCTCAACTAATATTCTGATCTCACATCTCCATCTTTAGGTCACATGCTTCAATGGAACCTGCATAAATCACATCAGACAGATCAGAATGGTTGCCAGTTCAACCAAGTAAGCTTCTTTGTAACTGTAGATGACAATATTAATGGGTCAAAAATGTGTGCTTAGTCTTGTCTATCTGAATAATCAAAAGAAATATATTTATATTGAATGAAAATCTATGGGTTTGTGGAGTGAAAATGACAGAAAGTTTTCCTTTAAAGTAGCTTTCTTCAATTAAAGCAATTGTAATGGGACTCTGTTCTTCCTTGGCAACCAACTGTGGGGTTCTCTTATGTATCTACCAGCATTAGCTAAAACTCATTTTTCGGCCTTGAAAACTCTAATACCTGTATATGCCACATTGTAAAGATTCTGCAATTCCACATCCCATGCTGCAGAGGGTTGAATTTGCTGCATTCCAGTGAAACAGGTTGCGTTGTGAAACGATGCGTCCGGGAGTGATACGGGGGCGCTAATCGTTCTGCGAAGCGCCATATCGGAAGAGTTCATTCCCATTTCCACTCCACAGCCAGAAGCCACTTGTTGTATTGGATTGAACTGAAGACAAGGAGACTGGTTTCCCATTTCTGGCGCCATCCCAACCATTGGAAAATTAGTGGTACAAGAGGGAAACACCTCTTTCTCTTTGGCATAAAGGTTGTCGATGTTGAAGTCGAGCCTGGGATTTACAGTAGCTAGTTTCATAGACAAGAACTGCAGATTTTGAACATAAAAGCACCAAAATTAGCCAGATATTTATACACAATTCCATATGTTTGGGGCCTTTTTTTTTTTTACCTCTACTTGCCGTTGAAGAGATTGAACATAATTGATGATTTCATCAAGCATTCCAGCTTTGCCTGTGATTTTGTTACATCCAGGAACTAAATCTTGCAGATACTTCATTCTTTCACTGATTTTCTCCCTTCTAACCTATATAATCAAATGATTATCTAATGATAGAGACCTGAAACAACAATGAAAAAAAAAATCATTCAAATTTGACTTACTCTCTCAGCTAAACTGTGGCTATCGGTGGCTTGGCCGCGACGAGCCCGGACGTGAATATAATCAGGCTTTTGAACCTCGGAAACCTTTGAATTCTCCCTGGAAGTATCACCGGAGTTTTCTTTCTTGTTGTTGCTGTTTTTGTTTGTGTTTGGCCCTGTAATTTTGGACTCTTCTTCTTCTTCTTCTTCTTCTTCACTGGCTTTGATCCTCTTGGACTCATCTTCTGCAACAACCTGGAAATATAATCCAAAGGGAAACTCCACTTTAATGGCTACTTTTAATAATTACATGGGATAAATGAAGCAATACAAAAAGCACAAGCACCTTTGAGTTTTGTAACTTTTCAACTTTCCTCTTCTTGAAGCTTTCTCTTCCAACACCTGAACCCATCTTCTCTGAGTTGCCCTTCATCTCCACCGTTTTGGAACCTAGAGCAGCCGCCGCCGCCGCTACAGCTGGCGGGCAGCTAGAGGTTCTAGAAATGGCGTGATTCATATCAAAACTCGGTCCATTAGCGTACCCACATGCGCCGAACCCCCCCAATTCCGGCCAGGCTGTCTCCAAACCAGGTTCGGGCTTCAGTTGCCGAGTCATCTCCATGTCGGATAACACCGTGTCACCACCATCGGCGCCGCTCATCAAACCACCCTGCTGGAAGTGGCCGGTTTGGGTGGAAAACAGCCCAGTTAACTCACAGAAATAGGTTTGGTGCTGAAACTGTTCCGCTTGCCATTTGAAGCAAGCCCTTTGTCTCTGAAGCACCGTCATGTCGGAACATTGCAACGTCATCTCCGGCAATGCTCTATCCATGTTTGGAAACAAAACAAAAGGTTGTAGTAAAGGAAGAAGTTGAAGCAGGTTTGGTATATGAGTTCATGCATAACAGGAGTTCATTGTGAGGGATAGTACCATATAATCATACTCGTACTACAAGTTTGTGTGATCTTTGGGGAAGAAAGAACATGAGGAAATAAAGGTGTTTTAAAGGACAAGGGGAGGGGGGGACTGGGGCATATATAAAGTAAATAAACTTTAATATATTAAGTAAAGATAAATCATTTTCTCATATATTGGTAGAGATGGTCACGGGTTGGGTCGGTTTTTGGCCCATCCGAACTCGACTTAAAAATAAATAACATATACCCACACTTGATTTGAATATATTCTTTAGAAAACTAGATCCGACTCGACCAAAAAATAAACACACTAAATTCGACTCGACCCGATTTATAGAAAAAAATTATTTTTTAGGGACCTGATAAAAAAATAATTTTAGGAGACATAATCGTAAAAATATAATTTTAAGGACTAAATTGTAAATAAAATTCAATTTTAAGGACCTAATTATAAAAATACATATAAAGAGGGGTATTATTATAAATATTCTTAAAAAATTAAGAGAAATTACACAATTAGTCTCGGAGTCAGGTTGGATAGGGTATTTTTCACCCTAAATACGAACCCGACTCGACTTCACCCTCAATAAAAATATGACCCGACCCGACTTCACCCTCAATAAAAATATGGCTCGACCTGACCTGAACTCAATTTTTATTAAAAAAATCAACCCGATCAAACTGAGTCGGGTAAAATGCACATCCCTATATATTGGGTTTTATGTGTATATATTTTCAAAAGTAAAGTGGATGGTTTGGTTATCAAAACCGTAAAATAATCCCTTATTAGAATTCGAGATTTTGTGTGCAAAAAATTCACGCCATAAGACTTATCCATTAAAGTCAAGTGTGTGACGAGGTTCGATCCAAATAGTCAGAACAAAGCTCTGAAGAATAAGAAGGACAAAAAAAGATAAGTCACTAGTGGATTTATTTTACAAACTGACTTATAAAGTTGTCACGCATCTCCTTTAGGACCTTAAATTTTAATCATAAAATTTATTTTCAAACCTTAAAACATAAGTACAAATATTAAAACTCAAATCCTAAATTCTAATATACAAACTCTAAAAAGTAGGCACTAGTAAAAAAAATTTCAAACCCCAAAAGCAGGATAAGTCCTATTAAAATAGTAAAATATTTCATTAATAGGTGCTTTGATAACTAATGTAAATGAGATTGGTAAAATTATGAGTTATTTTTTTGGTAGAATGGAATGATATTTAAATTCTCAATATAAATATTAGATTTCGAACTTAAACCAAGTGAAAACGAATTAATATTCTTGATCACTCAATTATTTAAAAGATCTTAAATTATGAGTTGTATTTTGATATAGAATATGTGTAAACAAAACTACACAATCTTTCCTTACAATTTAAAATCAACTAAACTCTAAACCATATAACTTAAATTTTAGGGTTTTATTTTGATGCACAAGCTGTGTAAATTTCTTTTACACAATCCTTTTATAAAATTTAAAATCTAAATCACAAACCCTAGCAACCTAAAACCTAAACCCTAAGCCCTAAACCCTAAACTCTAAATTCTAACCATAAACCTTAAATTATATACCCTACATACTAAACCCCTAAACCCTAACCTAAAATCCTAAACCCTAAACCCTAAAATTAAAGGGCTTGTGTAAACTAAAGTTTACACAAGCTTGTGCATCAAAGTATTTTCCTAAATTTTAAACCATAAACTTTCTTAACCAATTTAAAAATTTATATAAACTAAAGTTTACACAACTTGTGTATTAAAGTTTTTCTCTAAAATATAAGATTTAATTTAGCTTATAAAACTTTTTTATACTTTTATGGGTTAATGTACCTTTTTGGTCTTGACTTTACTTTGATCAATGCAATTTAGTCCCTAACTTTGATTTTACACGTAAGAGACTAAAATGAGTTAACTGACAACTTGAAGAACAATATGGTATTTTTCCCACTATAAATGATTCATGAAACGATGATAAATATAGAACAATATTTTGAGATTAAGATGTACACATTTATAGAGAAGAAATATATAATAAAAACAATATTAAAGAAAACGTATGGTCCAAAAATCCTGGATAATTTATTATAATACAACATATCCTTGCAGCCATAACAACTGCTTCAGTTGATTTTTCCAGAGTTTCTTATTTACTAAAATTAGTTAAAATAATATTTTACATTAAATATAATAGTTAATCGGTCAAATATGCCCTGCATATTAACAAATTTTGATATTTAATTATTTATTAAAAGATAGAAATTAAATTTTTTGTACTTTTTTGGATTTTTAAAAATTCTACTTTGACCAGTGATTACATTAGTGATTGAATTAAAATTTATACATGCATGTCTAATTTCATTTAAAATCTAATATTTAAATATTTAATCATACAACTTTAAACCATAAATTCTATCTCTTAAACTCTAAACTCAAAAATTCTTAATAATAAATCCTAATTAATTCGATCATGAAAAAAAAAACTACTATCATTACATGGAATATTTTCTCTTGACCGAAATATAAAATATTGGATTACACGTACCAAGCTAATTTGATAAACTATATTGACAATAACAATTTACTTTTAATAATTTTGAAGTGTGCATTTAAGTGAATACGTTTATACGATGAACACAATATTGATCGAATTATAAACACGATGTATATACTATATATTAGTGTACTAAGATTTCTTTTGCAGAAGAATAAACCTTATTCTTAAAACAGTTTATGGTTTAAACATACATCCGTTATAGGTTAGAGTTTAGTTGATTGAGCATAGCTATATTCTTTGGAAGCATCAGGTGATGCTTATCATTGAGGGATATGATTTACTTGATATGGTAAAGTTGATATGGTAAAGTTGACTGAGCATAGCTATATTCTTTGGAAGCATCAGGTGATGCTTATCATTGAGGGATATGGTTTACTTGATTTTATTTCTGATCATAAGCCTCTAAATAAGACTGTCACCAATGATGCTGGGCAACTGATTGATAACCCTTTGTTCTTGGCTTACCTGTAACAAGATAAACTTCTTGCTTCTTGGTTGATGTCCACAGTCAGCCCTGATGTGCTTCCACATCTAATTGGTCTTAGCACTGCTCGTGCTATCTGGAGCTCTCTTTCCAGATTATTTGCAGCACGGTCCACTGCTAAAGTCTTGTCCCTGCGACATAATCTACACTCGCAAAAGAAACGTGGAATGGCAGTTATTGAATATCTTACGAAGATTAAATTGATTTGTGACACTCTTAATGGTTCGAGGAATGTGGTGACATAACAGGAATAAGTGAGTGTGATCCTTGCTGGGCTTAGTGCTGAGTTTGAGTCAGTGATGGCTATTACATCCAGAGAACCTCAATCACTTGAAAATCTAACTGAAATGTTGATTGACTGTGAAATGAGACAAAGAATTAATATCTGGTGACTTTTCTATTCAAGCAAATGTTGATGTTCAACAAGAATTCAAGCCAGGAGACTTGGATAATGTGACTTCCTTTAGTGAGGGACAATTTTCGCATTCTAATTCCTCCTCATTTTCTAGGGATCAACGTAGTGGTAGTTCGTATCGAGGACGAGGTTGTTGCAGAACTAATTCGAATAGGCCTTAGTGTCAAATATATGAGGGTTTTGGGCATCTTGCTCAGAAGTGCTGGTACAGGTTTGATCAAGGATATCCTGGTAATGCCTTTGCCGGTAATGCTACTAAGGGTGGCTATACATACCCTCATAACACTAGTTCGATGGGTTCGAACTCTGTTTCACATGCTCCGGTACAAAGTTTTTCCCCAGCCCCTGCTCAAGCCTAGTCACATGTTTTTACTGCTCCTCAAACTGGTTTTTTCCCACAATACAATTTTCTAGTTACGTTTCCCCCAATATGCTCCATCAGGTTTTGCTTTTCCATCAGCTAGCTCTCAATATGTTTCTGCTTCAGGTGATATGCCTAGTTCTCGTCCTGTTTATGGTGGTCCACAGAGCTCTAGTATAGTACACTCCTCGCCTATGTATGTTCCTTCAGCCCCCTCTTTTAGTCCTATGGCGTTTGATGCAACCTCGTCTTTTGCTGGTAGTTCGAGTGGTGTATCTAATATAAATGGTGCTCGTGATGTTGTTTGGTGCCTTCACTCCGGAGCCACTCATCATATCACAAATGATCGTGCAAATTTTCAGTCTGACTCACCATATTCAGGTATGAATTCCTTACTTATGGGTAATGGTGATGAGGTCGAAATTACGCACATTGGTTCTGGTTCTCTCTCGTCGAGTTATACATCTCTATGTTTGTGTAATTTGTTGTGAGTTCCAGATATTAAAAGAAACTTATTACCGGTCTCTCAATTTGCTCGTGATAACAATGTCTTTTTGAGTTTCACCCTCACAAGTGTTTTGTCAAGGATGTTCAGACCTCGACCACTCTGCTGGAAGGGAAGCTCACTCCTGAAGGACTGTATGAGATTCATTCACATTCATCAGGTGTTAATAATGCTCGAGTTTGTTCTGGTTCTCCATATAGGTCCTGCCCTGAAGCGTGTAGTGTCTCTGCAAGTCGTTTGCCCTTAGTGTTGTGGCATCAGCGTTTAGGACATCCATCCTTATGTACTCTTAAGAATGCTTTGAATTCCTGCAATATTATTGTTAGTGATAATAATATGCATTCCGTTTGTTCTCCCTGTTTATAAGGAAAAGCACACAAATTGCATTTTCAATTGTCCACTACTCAATATGAATTTCCTTTTCAATTAGTTGTATCAGATGTATGGGGCCCTGCTCATGTTGTTTCTGATGGGATATCATACTATGTGACCTTTATTGATGTTTATAGCTGTTTTACATGGTTGTATCTAATTAAGCGAAAGTTTGATGTTTTTCATTGTTTTCTTAATTTTCATAAAATGATTGAGGTTCAATTTGAGGTTAAAATAAAAGCATTACAGACTGATGGTGGTAGTGAATATCAAGCCTTAGCAGATTGGCTAAATCAAAATGGGATTTTACATCGTGTTTCTTGTCCCAGTACCTCAGAACAAAACAAGAAGGCTGAACGTAAACATCGTCATATCGTTGATATGGGTCTTACTTTGTTAGCTCAGGCAGGGCTACCTCTCAAGTTTTGGAGTCACGCGTTTATCATTGTGGTTTACCTTATTAACAGGTTACCTATGGTGGTGTTGAGTGATCGTTCTCCGTTTGAAGTATTATACAAACAAAAACATGATTATAGTGTTTTACGAGCTTTCAGATGTGCATGTTACCCGCTTCTGCGACTTTTTTATCAACATAAATTTGATTTTAGAACTCAACAGTGTGTTTTCTTGGGGTATAGTCCACGTCACAAGGGGTACAAATGTCTTGATAAAACTGGCATGGTGATTGTTTCTTGTCACATTGTTTTTGATGAGACATTGTTTCCTCGATTACAAATGGCTAATTCTACTTCACAGGGTGTTTCCATGAACAACTTTTCAGTCCCAGTGAGTTCGAGTGGATTCCTGTTGGTTGTTCTCTCACCCTTGGAAGGATGTTTGATGGGTCAGCCCAGTGGGGCTGCCTCGCCTAGCCTGCGTACTTCAGATCCAGGTTTTGGCCCACGTGCTTCGGAACGAGCAGGTCCAAGTTCTAGTCCGCGTGCTTCAGATGGAGCAGGTCTAGGTTCTAGTCCACATGCAGCAGGTCCAGGTGCTAGCCCACGTACTTCAGATCTAGCCTCTAGCTCGCGTGCTATTTGTCCAACCACTAGTTCGCATCTGGAGTCTAGTCCAGTTTCTCCAATTGTCGTTCCAGAGCAGGCTCCGTGTCTCGCTGGCCTGATGCGAACCCAAGATGGCCCAGTGCGAACTCAGGGCGGTGTGTATCCTCGTGAGATTTCTAATCCACCCAGTCATGTTTCATCTTCGGGTCGTATTCTTGCTAGCCCTGTTCACGACTCATGCCTTGTTTGTCATCCCAGTGGGTCTCCTAGGACAAGCCCATGAGTGTGTTCTGAATCTCTTCGTGATGGTAGTACTTTGGGCTCGGGTAACACTATACAACATACTAGTACTGACTTGGATGGTTCTAATCTGGCTCCATCCTCTCATGTTGACCAGGCTTCGTCTCCTCGTGGTGAACCAGGGTCTGATGAATTGGGTTTCTGTTCGTCGTCTGTTAAAGGGACTTTAGTAAGTCAGGAGCCTTAGTCTTTCGTGGGTGTTCCGTTCTCGGTTGCAAATCTCGATTCTCAGGCAGTTGTCTCTACCGGGTCGGGGTCTCGATCTGTTCATCGGGATGCGTCCGTGCTCGTTGTTTCTATCAATAAACACCCAATGATGACTCGAGGAAAATATAGGATTCGCAAGCCGAAGGTTTATCAGTCGAGTGTGTCATGTTCTCCGGACGGGGTTGTTGAACCACAGACCATTAAGGAAGCGATGCAGAGTGAGCATTGGAAGAAAGCTGCTCAGGAGGAATATGATGCTCTCATGCGCAATAACACCTGGACTATTGTTGAACTTCCTCCGAACAGAAGGGCGATTCAGTGTAAGTGGATCTTCAAAGTTAAAAGAAATCCTAACGGTTCGGTTTCACGCTTCAAGGCGAGATTGGTTGCTAAGGGTTTTCTACATCAAGCTGAGTGTGGTTTTCATGAAACTTTCAGCCCGGTGGTGAAACCTATTACGGTTCGAACGATTTTGTCTATTGTTGTCACAAAGAAGTGGGTTTTACGGCAAATCGATGTCAATAATGCGTTTCTTAATGGTGACTTAGCTGAAGACGTTTATATGATCCAACCTTCGGGGTATGAATAGGGGATAAGTCTACGATGGTTTGTAAACATAATAAGGCGATTTACGGGTTGAAGCAAGCTTCTCGTGCTTGGTTCGAAAAAGTCAAAACATATTTGGTGTCTGTTGGGTTTACTATGTCAAGGTCAGATTCCTCTATATTTGTTAAGCGTTCTAATGATTAGATATTGTATCTCTTGATTTATGTTGACGACATTATTTTAACCGGTAATGATAATTGTGCTGTCCAACTGGTTATTGATGATTTGAATAAAGCTTTTTCGTTGAAAGACTTAGGTGTCTTGTCATATTTCTTGGGTATTGAAGTTTCCTATGTGCAAGGTGGCCTCATTTTAAGTCAACAGAAATATATCCGTGATTTATTGCGCAAAAATAGTTTGGACAGGGCTAATGGTCTGCCAACACCCATAATATCAAATTGTCATCTCTCCCCTGCCTCTGGGAGTCCCTTTGAGAATGTGACAGAGTATAGGAGCATTGTGGGAGCCCTTCGGTATATTGTTATCACACGTATTGAAATTGTGTTTGCCGTGAATCGGGTGTGCTAGTTCATGCATACTCCTTTAGACACTCACTTTCAGGTTGTTAAACGAATTCTACCATATTTACAAGGTACTGTTGACTTTGGACTGAAATTTACTGCCACCTCGTGGTTGTCTATTATTGCGTTTGTGATGCTAGTTGGGGTTCGGATGTGGATGATCGTCGCTCCACAACGGGTTTTTTGTGTATTTTTTGGGGGCAATCCTGTTTTCTAGGGCTCTAAGAAACAATATGTTGTCTCTCGTTCTACGACCGAGGCTGGGTATTGTGGTATTGCGTATGCTACCTCTAAAGTGTTATGGCTTGAATCGCTTATGCGTGAATTGTATGTTGTGCCTGCAGGGAAGTCAATCTTGTGGTGTGATAATTCGAGTGCTGTTGCTGTTTCCGCAAATCCTGTCTTACATTCTAAGTTAAAACATGTTAAGCTTGATCTCTACTTTGTTCGTGAACAAGTAGCTGTAGGGAAACTAGTTGTTAATGAGATCCATTCTTCAGAGCAGTTAGCGGGTATTCTGACTAAGCCACTATCTGCTCATTCCTTTTGTCGATTTCGTACTTGCTTATCTGTTGTTCAATTGTCTGGTGGTGTATAGATTTGCTGCGATTGTTGTCTATTTTTTGGTTTCCTGTGTTTTGTGCTTTTGTTTGTTGCAAGTTTTGCTGTCCTTATTGTCAAGAGCTTTTCAAGATTACCACGTGGTGTTGTCAGCAAGTTTGGATCTCAACAGAGTCTTGAAGATTGGAAAAGTAAGGGGAATGTTATAGGTTAGAGTCTTTTGAATATCTTGTATAAAATGGCAGTTGGATGGTTATGAGTTGGCTAGGACGGTTAGGAAAGCTGTTAGTCAGTTAGAGTATTGTTCTTAAGCTAACTCATACATCCAGTGTATAAATAGCACCTGGTCTCTTTGAGATATTACATGTTCAATCAATAAAATGTATGAAAGTACCGCCTCTCTTCTTTATCCTCTCTCTGTTTATCTTCCATATTCACTTCACTAGCAGTTTGTTTGCTAGATCCTTTCAACATCCTTATATATTTTACCAAGTAAACTAAATACAATCGACAAAAATATTTTTTTAATATATTTAAAAATATATAGTATAATGAAAAGGTTGAATAAGTATATGAAAAAAAAAGTTGAGAGTAAGAATAAAATAAATAGGGTCCATCGAATGTATCCATAAGCAGTAGGGCCCACTGACATGACAACCACGTGGGCTTGTCCGTGCACGGATAAAACGGCTTCTTTTCTTCGTTTTTCCTTGTAAGAAAGAGAAAGTAAAACAAAAAAACCAAACAAATTAAATTAAATTAAATTAATTTTCTAATTTCAATTATTAGTCGAATTGTTAAAAATACTTATCCACTTTAACATTGTATTAGTTCAAATATTAATATTTATCAAAAATGTAAATAAGGCTCCACTGAACCAAAAAACTTTTAAAAAACCAAACATAAAAATATTTTTACATCATAAACGTCTCATCTTAGTCTTCCAAACAAAATTTATTTCTCATCTAAGGTGTTCACTAAAACAATTTTAGATGGTTAATTCTTTTGTGTTCTGAATAATTAATGATATTTTAATTCACCCCTATTGCAAATATCCAACAAATATTAAATAATACAGGAATGGACCATGATTCATAATCGTCAATCGTCATAGTGTTGTCTATGGACCCCGCAGAGGGAGGCGGAAAGCTCGCCATCTGTTGGGTCCCCACCCCCACGTGAGTCCTTACACGTGGCGTTATCCCGTGTATTGATCTGACATGTCAGACTGCTTACGTGTTCAAACGGGGTTCTGTTTTGGAGGTTGGGACGTAGGGTATTACGGTAGACACAGGTTATAATATGGTGCAGGGCCAGGCAGGACAAAACGGAAGAAGTTTCAAAAGGTGGTTGGATGGAAGGTTGATTTTAACGGCGAGAACATGACTAAAACATGGCCTGTCCATAAAAGGGTGGGGAGTCATGGTCGTTTACTTGTCTATCACGTCAACAATATATTAAGACTTTCTTAAATAATTTAGGTTTTATTTATGTTAAAGGGAGTGTTTGTTAGGATTAAGAAAAGGTGGTGTAGAAAAGACATGTTAGGGATGATTAAAACTTGATTTTTTTTTAAAGAATATAGAGTATTGTTTGGTAAATAGCGATTTGAGTTAAAATTAGAGGTTTAACTGATCAAATCCGTTAATAAGAAATTTTGGTGAGTAACAGTTTGGGGGTGAAACCTATAATTTTGAAAAAGCTGCTAATAAGGGCTTTTTAAAATTAGAGATTTTAATATAAGAATTATAAAGATCATTTTACCCTTAACAATTATAAAAAATTTCCAAATAACCTAAATTTATTCTTTTTTATTTTAGTTCTTTACCCTCACGTATTTACATCGTGACATTTGTAAACTAATATTTTTTTTTCTTTTTTATTCTCACACATTTATATTTGTATTTAAATTTAATAATTAATTAAATTACATTAAAAATATTTATATAAAAATGAATTAATATATAGATCATTCAAATATGCTTATTAATGTTATATTTAAAAAACATTTTCATAATCTAATTAATATTAATAGATAAAAAATATTGATAACTAATACACTATTCAAACAAGTATCAAATATAATAATGTCCTTATATGACATTTTGATCAAATAGCTATAAGCTATCAGTTAATTTTACCAAACACTTTTTTACAATCAACTAATACAATCGGCCAGTTAAATAAGCTATCAGCTAATGTAATCAGCTATCTGCTAATTGCCAAACATGACAAGATTTTTTTTATTTCATTCTGCGCAGAAAAAAAAATTGACTCGACTTGATTCAAATTGTAATTTTATAAACTTTACCCCAATTTTTTTTAATTATGTCCGAGTTATAAAATAAGAATTAAGTAACTCGAAGTTTTTAGTAATTAGTGGGTCGGTTTCAAGTTCGAGTCAAGTCTAACTCTATCTAATATGTATATCGCATATGAAAATATATATGTATATTGTATATGATAATAGAAAGTTGTTTAAATGAACTCAATTAGTATCATAATATTATTAATATTTACAATTAAATTTGAATAGAAATTTGAACAACTCGACTAACTCAAAAAAAATTTAAATAAAATTTGTGTTATAAAATAGGAGTAGTTAACTTTACACACTAATTTTTAATAATATATAATACATGTGTTATTTTGAACTTGTTATAAATATTTATACCATTATATATTTATATAAAATTTGGAAGTTGTACACCTCGCTTGCTCTAACTAATTTGGAATGACTCATATTGCACATCTAGTTTTGGTGGGTGAGTTTTCCGGTATGAATTTTTTGCATATACAAAGTCTCGAATTTGAAGCTTACTTAAACGATACCAAAATGCTTATCACTTAGACCAGCTTCGCTGCTCTATATCTTATTAATTCCATGTGATATTTATAATATTTTAAATAAAATTTCTCGTGTTATATTTATTATAGTGGTGGTATTAGATATGGTACTCAGAACTGGTGGGAACAAATCCAGAGAGGATGAAGGCTACTTCCATTTATCACTAACAAAATGGCCCCTCTCACCATCTCCCCAATACTTGTATTTATTTATTTATTTATTTATTACATTTTACATGACCCTATGCACACAACAAAGGGCAAATGCAGCCTCCTCCTCTATCTCATCTCTTCCATCACTTTCACTTATTTTTGGTCCTTATTGTCAACAGAAAACTACTCTTCAATGCTCCCTTCCACTAAAATTACATTTGATAATTTCATATACGATACGGAATACAATATATATGAATTTTGAGCTTATATTTCTGGTATTATACATACATAATCGCGTTGACCATATATAATGTCACGAACCTTAGGGAGATTCCGTTTGTTTCACCCACATTTTCCGTGAGGCGAATAGGTTAGCGGACGCTTTAGCAAAGAAAGGGGTGTCGCGGGCATCTTTGTTTCAGGCTTGTTTATGATTTGTTGATGGTTGTGTGAGGGGCGTTATGTTTTTCGATTGTTTTTGTTTTTTCTCTTGTCCCCGTGTCGTACTCTTTTCCTCCGTTTGATTTAGGGAAGTTTTTAGCGAGGCGCACGGGTGGCAATCGTTGTGTATTCTTTCGATTAATATACAACTTGTTGCCGATAAAAAAAAATGTCACGAACCTTAGTTTAGGGGGTTGAAAATGATATTCCCACAAGACTGAATACGACATATTAAGAAACTGCATTGTTGCTCTGTGTAATGTCATTGTGGCAATATGGATGTGGTCCAATGAGATTCAATGGTTATCAAAATTTTGAGATTCTGGCTAAGCTATAGGGATATACGACCTTCTATAAATGTTATAGTTCATATGGGTTAAGTTATAATCATTCAAATTTAGATGTGATTAATTTTTTTTTTACAAATACTAATTCTAATCCAAGTACTACCTAGGAGGAGGGGAACAAGGAAGGGAGTGTGGAATATGAGGTGTCGAAGATTTTATAGTTCATCTAGGGGAAGGAAGGGGGTGTTATTAGTGGGTCTAGAACCCAAATTCTAAGAAAAATGAGGGAACAAAATAGTGGCGAAGCCAGAATTTTCGTATAGAGTGGTCAGTGTGGAATATGAGGTGTCGAAGATTTTCATACCACTCGAATAAGTATTATTGACCACATACCCTTACAAATCAAGTGAGGTCAACTCTAGTATTTCCTATGAAAAATTATATATTAACTCCTTGAAAACTTTGTACCCAACAAATTAAGTGGGGGTCAATTGCAGTTTGCTCGTCTTCAACGCTATCATAAGTACTCTTTTCATCCACCCAGGAATATGGAGATTTTTAATGAGACTTGTGATAGTGTAGGTATTATATGATTTAACTTTAATAAAAATCATATGTTTCACTGATAAAAAAGAATTGCACCCTCAAATTATCATGTACATCTCCAAATATGACAAAACTGTGTAGCATGATCAGCTGACCAAATGTGCTTCAACAATGTGATTATATTTTTAATTTTTTTTAAATTTTTTTTGGATATAATTAAAAAACATATTCTCATACTCATACTTTACATCTCGGAGAATATAAAATAAAAAAATATTTAGAGACTAGATGAATCTAAATTGATCGACTCTTAATTTAGTTCGAATCAATGTCATTATAGCAATCTGAAAACTTTGGATTTAAATGCATTTAAATAGTTAATTATCTTTGATTTATATTTAATAAATAAAAGAAAGGCTAAAGGGGTTAATTTGCTCCCGAGTTCGACCTAAATTAGCAATATTGTCCCTCGCGCGAAAATACGTTCAATTAGGTCCTTCAGTTCGCATATTGCAGCAAATTAGTCCCTTGACTAATGTTGACTGACGGAACTGTTAATATGGCTGTTACTTTTTAACGCGTTAGCCGTCTTCGCTGATGTGGCATGCCATGTCAACGTTGAAAAGTCAAAATGCTGACGTGGCAAAAATAAAAAAAAAACTAATTTTTTTTCTTATTTTCATATTTATTTTTATATTAATTTTAACCAATCAAATGATGCCACATGTCATCATTTGATCGGTTAAAATTTAATATAAAAATAAATATGAAAAATAAGATTAAAAAATTAAATTATTTTTTTTATTTTTTGCCACGTAAGTATTTTGACTTTTCAACGTTGACATGGCATGCTACATCAGCGAAGACGCTGACGCGTTAAAAAGTAACGGCCAGATTAATAGTTTCGTCAGTCAACGTTAGTTAATGGGATAATTTGCTGTAATGTGCGGACTGAAGGACCTAATTGAACGTGTTTTCACGCGAGAGGCAACATTGCTAATTTAGATCGAACTCGAAGACAAATTAACCCCTTTAGCCTAAAGGAAATAACTGATATCGATATCCTTCCACCTTATCTTTCATTAATAATAATAATAATAATAATAATAATAATAAGAATATAATAAAGTTAGTTAGTTTAGTTAGCTTGTACCTTACCCTAGTTAGTAATATCAAGTTAGTTAAGTTAGTTTTATAGTCTATATAAAGCATGTTTTGTATTCTAATAAGGTAAATCAATAATACGAATCAATCCTTCTCTTCTTCTTACTTCTCTTGTTAATTCGCAAACTCTCTCATCCTTGATTCAACTTTGATCCTATCTCAACATGGTATCAGAGGTTACTCGGGATCGATCTGGCGATCTACTTCGTTGATTTCAAGGATCTTCTGCCTTGCAGGTGTTCAAGTTTTGGGTTTCTTTGCTTCTTGTTTTTGAGTTCTTTTGTTTCTTGCATTTATAGAGATAGATTCCAATCATATTCTATATCTACACCCTTCTGATACACTAGGAACTTTATTGGTTTCACACCAATTACCTGGGATAAAAAATTATAGCTTATGGAGTAGGTCCATGCGAATATCCATGCTTGCAAAGAATAAAATATGTTTTATCGATGGTACTTGTACAAGAGAAAGTGTTTTTGTTAATCTGAGGTCACAATGGGATAGATGCAATGTGTTGGGTTGTTCGGTGCTCGATTCCGTCAACCGTTCTTGCTCGCCAAGTGGCGGAGAAGTGAAATTTTGGGTGTAAGAGGTGTGGAAGCTAAACATGATAAAGACAAAATGATTTATAGTGGTTCAATCTTCTAACCAAGGTCTACATCCACTACCTTATCTTCCCACTAAGGATTTCCAATCAATCCACTATTGATTCGTCCCCTTTTCTAGGCTTAGGAGGAGACCCTTACAAACTGATCAAGCTTTCTACCCAAAGCCTTGATCAAACCCTCTTTACAAAGAGATAAAATAAGCAAACTCAAATCTATCTAATAGGTATTTGTTTGCACAATTTAAGCTCTCACCCAATCCTAAAACACTTGAGCAAATCTAACAATTTTGGCTCATTAGTGTTTGTCTATACAATAAATTGACACTTAAGCACTAAGACAATTTCTTGATCATATGTTGTATTACAATTGAAGCATTAATCATTACTAGATGCTTGAAGGTCCCTTTTGTACTCCTCTTTGAGTTTGTAGCCGTTACTAGCCATTAGGGATGAGCTGGAGCCGTTGGAGACATTATTTCTCATCTTTAATGTTGTTCTACAACCTTCCGTATCGATACGCGTGGACCTGTATCGGTATGGCCTTCTTCAGAAACTAGCCGTTGGACTCTTGCCAGCCTAAGCGTATTGATATGCTTGAGGGCGTATCGGTATGGTATTCATTTAAAAGACCGTTGGGAAATTAGCCATTGGGGTTGTTAAAACAGGGATCGGTACGCTTACCAGGTGCATCGAAACGATCCCTCCTTGTATCGAAACGGCAAAGCCTGTTTCGATACGGGTTTTGGCAGTGACAAAACTTGGGCAAAAAGGTATCAATACGGGGTACACCGTATCGATACGGGCAACCTGAAAATTCAAGTTTGGCTATTTTAAGGCATGAAAAACTTTGCCAAAAACCTTTTTAAATGCCTCAAACATATTTTCAAGTTGTTTGGACTCAACGACATGTTTTAAATTCTTTTCAAATTAGTCCAAAACATTTTTCAATTATTATATCAAAACATTAGTTCTACAATCTCCCCTTTTTGATATAATAAAACTAACTTGAGAAACTGTTTGGGATTTCTCCCCCTTTGTGAAATAAATTTGGAATAAGAGAATTAAGATTTGAAATCAATTAAAGCTCCCCTTTATTCATTTGAAAATTCAATTTTTCAAACCATTTCTCCCTTTTTTTGTTATATCAAAAAGAATTTAAAATAATTTTAAGCTCAAATAACAATAGAGGTTAAAAAATGACAAAATTAAGAATTTTGGTTTTAAAACGGCCCCCCTTACTTAAAGCATCATCATAGAATGTTAGTCCAACATATATGATCATCTAGTTGAAATAAATAACAAATAAATTAAATAAAAGCAAGAACAACTAGATTTTACCACACTTGAACCCAAGGGAGGATGTGAAGCCTTTCTTCTTCAAGTGTTCTTCTTTGTGTGCTTGGAGCTCCCCCTGAATGTTTGACTTGTTGACCACTCTCCATCACACCTAGCAAAACACAATCAAGTAATTTTTAGTATCCAAATTACTTTGGATCCATAGACGTTAGTAGCACAAAATTTAGTCCCCTTAGGAATCCATTTTTCAATTTCATCCTTTTTAGTTGAAGTGGTTAGTCCTTTTGGGACCCAAACACTTCTAAAACATTTTCCATTTATGAATCTAAGGGCACTAGATTGTCTTGCATAAAAGTTTAATTTTCCAAAATTATTTTCTTTTAAAGCTCTTTGGATATCAAAACTTTTTCTTCTTGAACTTTATGAAGCAAATTTTGTAAATCAAAACATTTTTGTTCAAACTCTTCGAGTTTTGCTTCAAGTTCAAGTTTGGTTTTAGAAATCAAATCATTTTGAATTTTCAACTTTGAAATCATTTTATTGTTTTTCAAAATGTGATTTTTAAACTCTAAAACCAAATCATCATAGGCATCATGTAATTTATCAAAAGAATATGATCATGAAGTAGATGAATTAGAAGTTACCTTTGAATTTTTTTTCGATGGCCATAAGGCAAAGGTTGGCTTGTTCATCGTCGGTGGAGTATTCATCACTCCAAGTAGCCACATATGCCTTCTTTTTCTGGCTTGAAGTGATTGCCCTCTTCTTTTTCATGGATTCTCGTTCAAGCTCTTTTAAGGCTTTCTTCATGTAAGGGGCACACTTATTGAAGAGATGAACTATCGCTTCTTCATCACCCTCCTCTTCACTTGAATCTACATGATGACATGTGGAGGATTTGAGAGCAATGGCATTTGTTGATGCCAAGCCCTTTGATCTTCTTCTCCCCAGAGCTCTAATTTCTTCCATCTTCTTCTCTTCTTCCTTGTTTTTCTTCATTATTTGATGAGTGAGAAGAGACCCCATAAGTTCACCAAGCTTCAAGGTCTTCAAATTCTTAGCTTCGATGATGGCGGTCCTCTTTGAGTCCCATGACTCGGGAAGGGAGTAGATGAGCTTTCGGACAAGCTTATCTTCGGGATGGCGCTTCTCCATAGCCTTTGAGACCATTAGTGATAGTGGAGAACCTATCAAACATCTTCTCGATGTTTTCTTCCGGGTCCATCTTGAAGTTTTCATACGCTAGGTTGAAGAGCCCGATCTTGGTCTCCTTTACTTCGCCGGTTCCTTCGTATGTGACTTTAAGCTTGTCTCATACCTCCTTGGTACTCTCACAAGAAGACATCTTCTCATAGATGTTTGGGCCAAATGCACAAAAGAGGATGTGTAAGGCTTTGCAATTAAGATTCATCTTCTTGCGATCTTCGGCACTTCAATCCGCCTTGCTTCCTTGTGGCACGAACGAACCATCTTCTACTATATCCCAAAGCTTGTAGTCCTTGGACTTTATGAAAAACTTCATCCTTGTCTTTCAATGGGCATAGTGTGTTCCGTCGAAGAAGGGCGGTTTGTCGATTGATTGTGTCATGAGCCGGTTGATTGAAATAATGATCGAGCTTGTCGGATCTTCTCAATAGGATGTTAATCCTCTTTAATCGAGCCAAGCTCTGATACCAATTGTTGGGTTGTTCGGTGCTCGATTCCTTCAACCGTTCTTGCTCGCCAAGTGGTGGAGAAGTGGAATTTTGGGTGTAAGAGGAGTGGAAGCTAAAAATGATAAAGACAAAATGATTTATAGTGGTTCAACCTTCTAACCAAGGTCTACATCCACTACCTTAGCTTCCCACTAAGGATTTCTAATCAATTCACTATTGATTCGTCCCCTTTTCTAGGCTTAGGAGGAAACCCTTACAAACCGATTAAGCTTTCTACCCAAAGTCTTGATCAAACCCTCTTTACAAAGAGATAAAATAAGCAAACTCAAATCCCTCTAATAGGTATTTGTTTGCACAATTTAAGCTCTCACCTAATCCTAAAACACTTGAGCAAATCTAACAATTTTGGCTCACTAGTGTTTGTCTATACAATAAATTGATACTTAAGCACTAAGACAATTTCTTGATCATATGTTGTATTACAATTGAAGCATTAACCATTACTAGATGCTTGGAGGTCCCTTTTATACTCCTCTTTAAGTTTGTAGCCGTTGGGGATGAAATAGAGCCGTTGGAGACTTTATTTCTCATCTTTATTGTTGTTCCGCAGCCTTCTGTATCGATACGCGTGGACCCGTATCGGTACGACCTTCTTTAGAAACTAGCCGTTGGGCTTTTTCCAGCCTAAGCGTATCGATACGCTTGAGGGCGTATCAATATTGTATTCATTTAAAAGACAGTTGGGAAACTAGTCGTTGGGGTTGTTAAAACGGGGATTTGTACGCTTACCAGGCGTATCGAAACGATCCCTCACCGTATCGAAACGACAAAGCCTATTTCGAAACGAGTTTTGTTAGTGACAAAACTTGGGCAAAAAGGTATCGATACGGGGTACACCGTATCGGTACGGGCAACCTGAAAAATTCAAGTTTGGCTATTTTAAGGCATGAAAAACTTTGCCAAAAACCTTTTTAAATGCCTCTAACATATTTTCAAGTTGTTTGGACTTAAGGGCATGTTTTAAATTCTTTTCAAATTAGTTCAAAACATTTTTCAATTATTATATCAAAACATTAGTTCTACACAATGCTTTGGTTCATTCTTGGATTTTGAATACGGTCAGTCAAGAATTATCTGTTGGTATTGTTTTTGCTTCTTTTGCATCTTTAGTTTTGAAAGATTTGATAAAATAGATGGTTCAAGAATTTACTTTCTCCATCGAGAAATAGTTGCGCATACTCAGGGTCTTTCTTCAATATCTATTTACTATACGCGTTTGCGGTTGTTACGGGATGAATATGATGCACTTGTGCCTTTTACAACATGTGATTGTGAAGCATCACAACAAAATACAACACATGTGACTCAACAAAGATTATTTCAACTGCTTATGGGGTTGAATGACACCTACTCTATGGTAAGAAGTAAGATATTGTTAATGAAACCACTTCCTACTGCTAATGAAGCATATTCCATGCTTGTACAAGAGGAAGGACATCGTCAAAATTCAGGAACATCTAGTGTTCTTGCAAAACCAACAACTTTGTATTCAAGCGTGCAATTAAAAAGAAGATTTAATGGTATATGTAATTATTGTCACATAAAGGGACACAAGAAGGAGTTTTATTATAAGCTAATAGGATATCCTTCTGACTCAAGGTTCACCAAGAAAGGGTCATATAACAAGCTAGTGACAAATTCTGTAAACTCCTATTCGAGTGCTAGTGCTTCCAGTTCAGTTGCTTCAGATTCTATTGTCTCTGAAACTCAAAGTACCATGACCAATTCTATGACAGTGCCAACTTTTACTCATGATCAGTATCAACATATTTTGAAGCTATTGGGAAAAAAGCCTTCTTGGCAAGCTAACATGGCAGGTACAACTATACAAGCCCATATGGCAGGTATGTCAAATGATACATCTTTCTCAGAATGGATTCTTGATACTGGAGCAACAAATCATATGACATTCAATATCAATTTCTTGACTTCTCTTACTCATTGTTCAACATCTTATGTTGTTCAATTGCCAAATGGAAACACTGGAAGTGTTTCACATACAGGAAATTATAATTTGCCATATACTGATGTTCTTACTTATGTTTTACATGTGCCCAATTTTAGCTATAACCTCATGTCAATATCTAAGCTCACTATTGATTTACATTGTACAATTGTTTTTTCCTGACTTTTGTATTTTGCAGGATCTTTACAGTGGAAAGATGAAAGGGATTGGTAGAATGAGAAGCGGTCTTTACATTCTACAGCCTTCTAGTTATTCAGATTCCAAGTTGACTGCTGATATATTACAAATAATCCAGCCTGCTTCTGCTTGTTTGTCTTCTATAGCTTCTAATGTGCATCCAACTAGCATTTGGCATGCTAGGCTTGGACACACTTCTTTTTCTACAATGTCTAAACTTCTTTTCTTAGATTGTATCAATGAACATCAAGATGAAATAAAACAGTGTGATATATGTCCTCTTGCGAAGCAAGCTTGTCTTCCTTTTCCTATTAGTCAAACACGTGCTAATGCACCTTTTAGTCTTATTCACATTGATCTCTGGGGTCCATATCGTATAAGCACACATAGTGGGGAAAGATTTTTCTTGACTATTGTTTATGACTATTCAAGAATGGCTTGGATTTTCTTGCTTAAGCTAAAAAGTGATGCATTTGTGGCTCTTAAACAGTTCCATGCTTATGTTTGTACTCAATATGCTTCTAAAATTAAAATTTTGTGTAGTGATAATGGTGCTGAATTTTTTGCTACAAAAGGTATTGAGTTTTTTTCTCTTTAAATAACATTGTTCATCAACACTCATGTGTTTACACGCCACAGCAAAACGGCGTGGCTGAACGAAAGCATAGGCACTTATTAAATGTTGCTAGGGTATTAAAATTTCAGTCAAATGTGCCAGCCAAGTTCTGGTGAGAATGTATACATACTGCATGTTACATTATTAATCGTTTACCAACTGTTACCTTGGATTGGAAGTCACCTTATGAGCTCCTGTTTTTGAAGAAACCTTCTTTACAACACTTACGTGTTTTTGGTTGTTTGGCATACGCCACAGTACCAAATTGTACTGATAAGTTTGCACCAAGAGCTATACCTTCAGTTTTCTTTGGATATTCATTGGAACAAAAGGGATACATCCTTTTTAATCTTGAAACTAAAAGTTTTTTTGTTAATCGTGATGTAGTGTTTCATGAAAGTATTTTTCCTTTTAAATTTTCTTTTAAAACTGCTTCTTTCTTTCCTACAGATTCTTGCAACTCTGATTTCTTATTTCTTCAAGCCAATGATGTTCCAAATGTTGTGGAGCCAGTCATTAACAACGAAACTTTGCATGAACAACCAATTTTGAGACGATCCTCGCGTGCCACTAGACCACCCACGTGGTTGAATGACTTTGTTTGCCCTATTCAGCCTGACAACATGCATGCAAATTCACATGCTATCTCTAATTGTATCTCCTATATACATTTGCCTTCACAAACACAGTCCTTTGCAGCTTCCTTGTCATCTACCACGGAGCCAACATCTTATCTTGAAGCTACGAAAGATAATAAATGGGTTGAGGCAATGAAACAAGAAGTTGAAGCCCTTGAAGCTAATGGAACGTGGGATCTGACAGTCTTGCCACTTGGGCATAAACCTATCGGATGTAAGTGGGTGTATAAAATTAAACATCGAGCTGATGGAACCGTTGAAAGATTTAAGGCACATCTCGTTGCTAAAGGATACAACCAGCGTGAAGGTGTCGATTATCAAGAAACATTTTCACCTATTGCCAAACAAGTCACGGTTCGTACTGTCATTGCTTTGGCAGCAATGTATGGATGGCCGTTATACCAAATGGATGTCTTCAATGCATTCTTGCAAGGAGACCTTTTTGAAGAAGTCTACATGAGTTTACCTGAAGGATTTCGCAATCAAGGGGGCAATATGGTATGACGATTGCGCAAATCTCTATATGGCTTGAAACAAGCCTCGAGGCAGTGGAACCTCAAGTTGTCTGAAGCACTTGTTACTAATGGTAATGCTCAAAGCCTATATGATTACTCCTTGTTTACAAAGCGAGAAGGTGACAAGGTAGTAATCATTCTATTCTATGTATATGATCTTCTTATTACAGGGAATTGTGAGACAATGATCAAAGAACTGAAGAGCACTCTCAATCAGAATTTCAAAATGAAAGATCTCGAGGATCTTAAGTACTTTCTTGGAATAGAGTTTCTAAGGTCTAAGGAGGGTATAGTGCTAAATCAACGTAAGTATGGGTTGGAGCTGATTGCGGACACATGCTTAGGGGTGCTCGAAATGCTTCAACTCCTTTGGAGGTAAACCAAAGGGTGACTTCTGTTGAATTTGATAAAGAGACTTCTAATAAGGAAGCAGGTAATGACGATGAGCTACTAGAAGATGTGTCTGTCTATCAAAGACTGATTGGAAGGCTTTTGTACCTCACAAACACACGTCCAGACATTGCGTTCAGTGTGCAACACCTAAGCCAATTTATGCAAGATTCAAAGAAAAGTCATTATGAGGCAGCCTTGAGAATTGTAAGGTATATAAGAAAGAGTCCAGGCCAAAGAATTTTGTTTGCTGCAATAAATGAACTTTAGTTGGTTAGTTTTTGTGACTCTGATTGAGCAGCTTGCCCAATGACGCGGCGTTCAATCACATGATATTTTGTCAAGCTTGACAACTCGTTAATCTGTTGGAAATCGAAGAAACAAAATACTATTTCCAGGTCCTCAGCTGAGGCGGAATATAGAGGGATGGCAGCTGCAGTTGCAGAGATCGTTTGGGTACAAGGATTATTAAGGGAGCTAGGAATGAAACTTGAAACACCAGCCTTGCTACTCAGTGATAGTTAGGCAGCACTACAAATAGCTGTCAATCTAGTATATCATGAGCGCACTAAACACATAGAAATCGATTGCCACTTTGTTCATGAAAAAATTTAGAAGGAAATTGTCAAAACGCAGCACATATCAACTAAAGATCAACAAACAAATATTTTTACCAAGGGTGTTGGGGTAGCACAACATGATTATCTTCTTGGCAAGTTGGGTGTGAAGGACGTTTTTCACCCTCCAATTTGATGGGGCGTGTTAAGAAAATAATAAAGTTATTTTAGTTAGCTTGTACCTTACCCTAGTTAATAATATTAAGTTAGTTAAGTTAGTTTTATAGTCTATATAAAGCATGTTTTGTATCCTAATAAGGTAAATCAATAATACGATCATATCTCAACAAATAATAATAATAATAATAGTAATAATAGAAGTGAGAGAGATGGATTACAAAGGGGAGGCAATGAAATATGTGAGGAGATCCGATGTAAATGGTTATTTTTTGAGGGCTTATATCACAAATAAGTATTTAAAGTATATGGACTTTTTTATTTATGCACTTAAGTTATTTTTAGATAAAATTTGTACTTAAAATATAATTTTTGGTCAAAATAGGTACTTAAAGCTAATGGCGGATCTAGAAATCTTTTTGAGGGTGGACACAAGCTAAAATATTTTTTAGGGTGGACACAAGTCATAAAAATCTCAAAATTTCAGGGTGGGCACAACTCATAAAATTTAAAGGTTAATTTATAAAAATTAAAAAAACATAAAGTCAAATGTGTGAACTTTAAAAAGTTCAAGGCGAGCATGTGCACACCCAATCATACATGTGGTTCCGCCATTGCCTAAAGTATTTTTTTTGGTGAAAATAAGTGCCTAATGTTTTTTTAAATCCATGTCACATTTCAACTTTTATGAACCTAGGTGAAAAAAATACTTTAAGTACCTATTTTGACAAAAAAATACATTAGGTACTTATTTTTACTAAAAAAATATGTTTTAAATACTTATTTTAATAAAAATACTTTAATATTTTAAAAAAAGTGTATACTTTAAATACTAATTTGTAATATAATTTTGTTGGGAGAGACGAAGATGTTATATAAATATAAGGATAAACTACATAAATAGTCCCCCGACTATGGTCCAATTATCTTTTGCATCCCCCGACTATCAAATGTTACAAATTGGTCCCTTAACTAAAATTTACATACAAAATGGTCCCATTCCGTTAAAAATTTGACAGACGTCTTACGTGGACGTTAATACACTGACTAGGATGCTAACGTTGCCTCCTCAAAACGGTGTGGTTTGATTAAACACTTAAACAACAGTTCATTATCCTCCATCATCATATTAGCCCTAAAACACAAAAAAAAACCTGAAAACGAAAGAAAATTTCTCTCAGAAAAAATGCTTTAGAGTGTTGTGAAATTGGGTTCAATTAATTGAGGGTTTTTGTGAGTTCTTCAACATAGATTAAGGTTAAGGATGTATTATCGCAAATTTCGATCGAAAGGGCAAGGAGCTGTTCGCTATGGTAAGATATTAAATTTGCATTTTTTTGATTCGATTGACTTTGTGTTTAATTTTTGCGATTTAGGGTTTAATTGATTTAGGGTTTTTGTGAGTTTAATTGATTTAGGGTTTTTTAGGGTTAGTTATATTCTGATAACTTAATTTTGTGACTTATATTACGATAAACTAACTTAGTTTAGTTTGTAAATATTCTGATAGCTTTGAATGTTGTTGAGTTCACTTCTCCTATTCTTCTTGGCTCCTTTATTTCCTAAAAGCATTATTCGAATAAAATAAACCTTATTTCCTAATAAATAATAAATAATAAAAATAAAAATAAAATTTAGGTTAAATTAAGGATGCCAGGTAGGGCATCTCCTAAGGTAACCACTTCCTGCATTCCTGGGGCTTCAGTCCCCTGATAATGCTTGAGGCGTCGTTTCCGGTACTTCTTGAAGTCTATCTGTACCCTCCATCTAGTGATTATTCTCATGGTGGGGGCTCCTTTCTTTCTCTTCCCTTTGTAGTCCATGAAGTCCTCCCTTCTTGGTAATGTTTCTGAGGGCATGAATATATGATTAGAAAAAATCAAATTGACATTCGACCATAAACTTACCTTGTTTTCGTTGAATGTTGTTGTGGTTGAATGTATCCCTTGCTGCCGTGCCCGCTGCTGCGACATGCAGTTATTTTGACAGTTCTTTATCAGGTTACTTTGCAGGTCAATGGGACATTGGTAAGTGCCATCACTCTCTATATCAAATTCTGTTGACCACTCGTAGATCTCCATCAGTAGAGACTTTGATAATTTTGAGTCCACCGGTGTTGGTTCCTCTAATATCTGCAATGGAATCGGTGAGTTTTCAAAGAATTCAAAAGGTTCGTTTATTACCTGCTCGTATTCCATTTGTGAATGATTGTCATTGGGTAGCTCGTGCGAGTGCCATGACAGAGATGGATGTGTGCAATCTTGGTCAGGCATAATCGAGGTAGTGGGTTGAGAATTTGCCTCTGATGTGGTTGTTGCTTCAGCATCAGTTGCTGTCGAGGCGGCAGTTGCTGCCGAGGCGGCAGTTTCCGCTTTGATTGGGGTTTCTGCCTCAGAAGTGGTTGCTGCAGTGACATTCTCTTAAATTTCACTCAGCGTTGTCGCGGTGTTGCTCCATTCCGGCTCCTCGATCATTGCTATGGCAAGTTGTTGCTCAGACTCACCATATGTTGGGTATTCCTTCACATGGGCATCCTCGTCATCTTGCCTCAGGATTTCAGGTTCATCTATGGCATGAATGAGGACTGGTCTGCTCAAGAGTTCATCCATCTTGGCGATACTTGCGTTCGTAGAAGCTGACGCTTTTTGAGTGAGTGCCAAGAAGGCTTGCAGTGTGTCTTCTAAGGATTTTGACTCCTCTTGAGGATGATGACATTGCCAGGGCATGTCGGGTTCTGCAGCAAAACTGTTATGGTATAAAAAATTTTGCGGGTTTTGATCGTACCATAAAAAATTTTGCTGCTGCGGCATCGGTAGTTGCTGCCCCTGTTGCTGTTGTGGCAGCATATCTTTACGGTAATTGCAAGAACTCTCCCACATCAACTCTCGAATGGTTTTTCCTGGCATGTTGATGCCCTTGAACCTGTATTTTCACCTGAGTTTTTTTTAAAAAAAATAGAAAAAGAAAAAGAGAAAAAAAAATAATAAAAGAAAAGGAAAAAAGAAAAAGAAAAGAAAAGTGCAGAAGCTAGGGTAAGAGTGTGTTGCCAGTCCCCGGCAACGGCGCCAAAAACTTGTTGCGTGTAAAAGAGTCTATCGCAATGGTAGTGCAAGTGTACACGACGCAAGTAGTAAGTGATACTAGAGTATCGGATATCGTCTCCACAGGGACTGAGCTAACCCTTTCCTTCGCTATCTGCACAAGGGGAAAAGAATGATTTAAGATTTTGTCACGAAAATAATAATAAAGAATACTGGAAAATAAGAGTAGAAATATCAAGATAGAGAGAATGGGCTGGTATTGAATTGCTCAGTAGTGCAGGTATTGCAATGCTTAGGAAATCCAGTTCTGTCGTCGCGCCTGTCGCCGGCAGCACCTGTCGCGGTAGCAGTCCGTTGGTCGTCGCGGCAGCAAACACACCAACTCAGTACTTTCAAGTTTGGCAAGAATCCCAGATCTGCCTTGGCATATCCCTAGGTCCAAGTCTGTCGATGATCACGTCTTGATGATACCTCCCGGCGTGAATCGAAGGATAAACACCGATGTGTATGAATTCTTCTTTAGCCACTTAACCTCGCCCTATCCCTAGGCACGAGATAGTTCAACTATAAACTAGAGAACTTGCTCTTATTTCTTTCGTATACTTAACTCTCCCGATGCTAAGTAAATAGATAACCTCACAATGCTCTCCCGATGCTCTTGCAAGATATTAATAACCAAAATAAGAGAACTTGAAGTTTATTTTATTGAACTTGGAAAATCCTAAAACAAAACAACCCTTGCAACTACTTTACAAATCAACCCGTGGCCCTAGGGGGGTTTTAGAACATAACGACGGCGGGTAAACGGCGGAGGGGTTTTTGGGTTATCGGTTATGGGGTATGGAGTATGATATCCCCTAGGTTAAAATACATGCCCTTATATAAGCTTTGGGCTCAAGTATTCTAAGTTAACAAGGATTACAACTTTAATTAAAAGTAAGATTCTAATAAAGACTTAATCATCAAGTATCCTACTTTTCAGCCGCCTTCCTTGTTTCTTGGGATTTCTTCTCCTTGAGCTTTGGCTTGACATATCTTTTGATCCGGGGCTTGGAAAAGTATATGGTTTTCACACGACAGACGAGCATAATTTTCTCTATCTATCGAGGTCCACTTTGCTTTTTCTCTCCGCAAAACTGTTGTCACGGCAGTATCATGGCAGCATCGTCCTCTTTATCTGCTTGTCCAGTTCAGCTCTTCTGCTTCTCTGCCCAGCGCCTGCCTTCACCGCCTACGACGGCGGCAACCTGCCAAAAACAACCATTTTTAGTAGAATCTGTGCCTTTTATATATTTGTGATGTTTTGCTGTAAACTAACCTAAATGCAATGAAATGATGCTTGAATGCAGCATAAATATGGGTTAAAAAGGGTGTAAATAATAGAACTTTTACACACTCAATAAATGTTGTTTAGGGTTTAACTTATTGTTTAGTTTAGGGTTTTAGTGGTATAAAACTAACTTTAAATATTCTGATGAAACTGACTTTGAATATTGTACTAAAATTGACTTAGTTTTTGTGCTTTAGTGATATAAAACTAACAGTGGACTAGTTTATGTTTAAATTATTATTTAGTTTTGTACTTTAATGGTATAAAACTGACTTTTGTGCATTAGTTTAGGTTTAAATTATTGTTTAGTTTAGTACTTTAGTTTTGTTCTGTTACTGTGCACTTTAATGAGAAATTCTTGTTTAAGTTTGGATTAGTTTAGGTTTAAATTATTGTTTAAATTCTTGTGCAATAGTTTTGTTCTGTTACTATGTACTTTAGTTTAGGTTTAAATTATTGTTTAGTTTAGTACTTTAATGGTATGAAACTGACTTTTGTGCATTAGTTTTATGGATTATTTTAGTTTAGTTTAATGTGTATGTCTGATATTTGATTATTTTAATGAGAAATTCTTGTTTAAGTTTGATATAATAGTTTAATGTGCACCGCTTTTAAAATTTTGTTCACATGATGATTCAATAGTTTAATGTGCACATTTTTATTTTTTTTATTGTTCTTCAGAGACGGATTCAGATTTATGCACACAAATTATGCATCATGGGGGTTGTTTTGTTGAGGATCCTGCATTTAGGTACACTGAAAAATTTATTGCTCATTATGATTGGTGTAGAATTGATGGAATGAACATGCTTGAGTTTGCTGATATGGTATTTATATTAGGATATAGGTGTCCAGTCAAATTATATTGGAAAATGGCAGAAATTAATCTAACTAGAGAATCAATCAGGCAGTTAAATACTGACCAAGATGTCCTGAGTTTGATAAACAATATGCCTAGGGACCACTACTTAAATGTGTACGTAGGGGAAGAATCCATTGTATATGGACCCGACTTAGGGCATAATGACTCAAATGATGAATCTAAGTTAGGGCAGCATGAATTTAATGATGAATTTGAGATTGGTGAGGAACCTAATTTAGGACATACTGAGAATGTGTTTGTGGAGTCTAATAATGATTCCGATTCTGATTTTGTGTATGTTGAGTTTGCTGATTATGATTCTAGTTCAAACAATTCTGAATCTGTGTTTGTGGATTCTGATAATGATGTTGGTGAGGAAGAAACATGTATTGAGAATGTGGCAAAAGAAGTTGAGAGAGAGTATTGTGGCATAGGGTTATCTGATTTAGAAATTGAATCTAAAGTGGTGAGTGATAGTTTTAGTAAAAAATCTGACTCACTAAACAGTGTGCATGAGTCAGACTCTGATGATCATAGGTTTCCTGAATTCAACAATATTGTTGATATGATTAACCCTAGATTTGAAACTGGTTTAGTTTTTGTTGATAATTTTTTTTGAAAGAAGTCATTTGTCAATATGGAAGGATAAATAAGTATAATGTGAAATTCAAGAAAAATGATAAAAGAAGATTAGTGGCAGCATGCAAACCAGGATGTCCATGGACAGTAAGGGCTTCACCAATGAACCCAAGTGACCAGTTCATGGCAGATTAAAACTTATATTCCTCAACATAGATGTGCTAGAGACCTTAAGAATAAGCATGTGATAGCTAAATGGATTGCAAAAGAGTATTTTTATAAGTTTTTGAAAGATTGCAATTATCCACCCACATATTTAGTGAAGGATGTTTACAAGGACCACATTGCTCGTGTGTCTCTCACTAAATGTCTGAGGGCCAGAGATTATGTCCTAAAGCAGATAATAAGAAGTCAGAAGCAACAGTATTTGAAGATATATGACTATCTTGCTGAGCTAAGACATACCAATCGAGGGACCACTACCATATGCTACTTAAATGGGTGTCTCTTTCAGAGAATGTATGTTTGCATGCAAGCATGCAAATATGGATTCAAGGCTGGATGCAAACTAATTATTTGTCTTGATGGATGGCATTTAAAAGGATATTATGGTGGGCATATTTTGGCAGCAGTTGGGATAGATGCTGATGACTGCATCTATCCTATTGCATATGCATACGTGGAAAGTGAGTGTGGTGACTCTTGGGCATGGTTCTTGGACATTTTGAAGGATGATGTGAATATTACCAACTCTTATCACATCTCTTTCATGTCTGACAGACAAAAGGTACATAATATAATATTTTCAATTTTTATTTCTTATTTGCATGTTTTTATGACTAACAAACAAATTTGATTGGTGTTTACAGAGGCTTGTGGATGTTATTGCAGAACTTTTTTCACATTCTCAACACAGGACATGTGTTAGACATTTGTATACAAGCTTCAAGTCTGAAGATTGCAACAAGGGAAAACATCTAAAGGATCATTTCTGGAAAGCTGCAAGATCAACTACTGTTAAAGAGTTCAAAGACACATTGGAAGAAATTAAATCTGTGTCATCGAAGTCTTATGATTGGTTGGTCAAGATCAATCTTGACCAATGGTGTAAGGCTTTTTTCACAAGTAACACCAAAACTGACATGTTGTTGAATAACCTATGTGATTGTTTTAACAAGGTATGTATTATTTCCTAAATAATGTTTGAACTAATAATTGATATATACTAAAATTTTATTTTTTTATTTATTAAGTTTATACTCGAAGTAAGGGACAAGCCTATCCTTACCATGATGGAAACTATAAGGACTATGATCATGCAAAGGATCGCAAAGAAACAATCACAAGCTGAAAAATATGTTGGGCTTTTTTGTCCCAAAATTTAGAAGAAGTTGGAGCTTACAATTGAACTATCCAATAGGTAATCAAAATTGATTTCAATTAATCTTTGGTTTACTTACCTAAAATTTGTATGTCATTTGCTTACTTCAAAAATAATGTAGGTGCTGGCCTAGAAATGCTAGTGGTGAACAATATCAAGTTGAATGTGGATATGGCAACCAGCATGTTGTCAACATGCAAGCATTGACTTGTACATGTAGAAGATGGGAGTTAACTGGTATCCCATGCAACCATGCCGTGTCAGTGATGTTGTTAATTGGAGTTAGGCCAGAATCACATGTTGATAAATGTTACACCAAGATAACACAAGGAAGAATTTATTCGAACTTCATCAACCCAATTAGAGGACCTAATCAGTGGACTCCTCAAAATGATTGTCAACCTATATTGCCCCCACCATTGAGAAGATCACCTGAAAGACCTCGTAAATAAAAAAAAAGGAAGCTGATGAAACTGCCACTGCTTCCACAAAGCTGAGTCGAAAATATGTGAAATTGAAGTGTACTAAGTGTGGCAAACCTGGTCATAACATCAGAACTTGCAAGGGTGAAGTGGGTAGGAATAAAAGAAATGCTCGAAGGGTAATGTATTTTTGCTTACTTCTTAGTTATGTATTTATTTTGTTTTCTTCATAACATTAGAATTTGTTTCCTATGTTTTATAGGTTCCCACAACAAGGAAACAACCTCCAGCTGTTCAACCTCAAATTGGTCAACCTTCATCTGTTCAACCTCCAACTATAAAGAGGAAGGAACTTACAGTCCAGCAAGATTCAAGAAATAATATACAAGGCAGTCAAATGCATTCACAGTTAGATGAATGTCAACGAACACTCAAGATAGTGCTGGTACAACCTCAGACACAACCAGAAGCAATGTTACAAACACTAGGGTGGACTAGTGTTAGTTTAATGGCCAAGTATTAGTTTAATGCCAAGTAACTCTTTTGAAAAAGGCCAAGTATTAGTTTAATGGCCAATTAACTCTTTTGAATAGGCACAAATCTTTTTGTTGGGCATATTTTATTTTGTAGAAACATTGATGCTTTAATACTTTGTTGGCCACATCTCATTTTGTAGAAACGTTAATGCTTTACTATTTTGTACAAGCATTATATGAAAATGAAAATCTTTATTACTTTAACAGAAATTTTCATAGCCAAATGCACTGAAAATTATGTTTCATAGGCCAAATGTATTATATGCTGGAAATTATGTTTCATAGCTAAATGTAAATACAAAAAATTCACGATGAAGTCAAACCCTTAAATTTTCATTACTTTAACATAAGTTTTCTTACAAACCCATACAAATTACAAAAAGTTTTCCCACAAGATTTCTCACGGGATTTTCATTACTTCAACAATTACAAAAAGTTTCCCCACAAGATTTTTAACTGCTAGAACCTTTAATCCCCACAAACCCATACAAATTCCCCAAACCCCCCCAAAATAAAAATCCAGAACCCTAATCAAACCTACATAAAAACCATATTATCAGTACACACATAGTCAAACAAGCAATCCAAAACATTCGTTCTTTTTTTCTTCCCTCTTCGACTTTTCTGATTTTCTTCAACAATCCAACAATAACAATTCTTTCTCGATTTTCAACTTCTAAATCACACCACAGAAAAAATTTACAATTACGACCAACACCATACTTGGAGCAGCCGAAAAATCTCCTACTCGGGTTAACATTACTCCATGATGTTCTGAGATCAGCTTCCACTCCACAATCACATTTCAGAATCTCTCTTCTTGAGTCCATCTTTCAGATTGGCTTCCTTCTTTCCTAGATAAAGTTTAGAAGAAGAAGAAAAATGAGACTGAGTTTTGTGGGGTTTGGTCCTCTGATTAGGGCTTTTTAAAGGGGATTTTTTTAAACTAATATTTTTAATGACATGGAAATTTAGTATAATAAAAAAATAATTTTATCTGAACCTAGTCAGCGTATTAACGTCCACGTAAGACGTCCGTTAATTTTTTAACGGAATGTGACCATTTTGTATGTAAATTTTAGTTAAGGGATCAATTTGTAACATTTGATAGTCGGGGGACGCAAAAGATAATTGAACCATAATTGGGATACTATTTATGTAGTTTACCCTAAATATAATTAGGGGGAATGGAGTTGTCTTCATCGGGTACTGTTGTTCTGTCTCTTGTTGGGGTATTAATAGGGGTGTGCAAAATAAACCGTAACCGTTAACCGTTACCGTTAACCGGTATAACCGTTTATTTTATAGGTTAATTAACCTAACCGTTAAGGTTAAACGGTTTCGGTTAACCGAACCGCTAAAAAAGACGGTTAATGGTTAACCTATAGGTTAACCTATAAGTACTTTATTTTAACTAAGTATAAAATTTGTGTTTTAAATTTTTCTATCTAAGTTAATTTTTTTTAAAATAAATTAATACAATATTTATCGGAGATATATATTTATTATTCTAAAAAAGAAATAATGAACATTTGCAAAGAAAATCGTAATAGGTTACAGGTTAACCTGTAACCGATCCGTTACTTAACGGTTACCAACTATAATGGTTAACCATTTAAAAAATTAACGGTTAACCGTTTCTTAACGGTTAGTAACGGTTAAATTACAAATAATAACCGCTATAACGGTTAACCAACTATTTAAGCTAAACGGTACGGTTAACCTACCATGAACACCACTAGATATTAATTGTAAGGACGATACCCAAATTCCTTGCCCTACCTTTCTCTCCTTTAATGCAACCAATGTGCCTTACGACTTCTACGTGCATTCATTTCCCTTTTACTTCCATAAGACCACGCCATCCGCCACCGCACACTCGGATTGAAATTTTTATTCGATGTCCTAAATAATAGAGAACAACTGCTTATCTATTAAAAAAAACCCGGAAACTCGAAACTTTGTTTGAATCCCACATTTGTAAATAGATGATGACATGACAGGATTCCAATGCACCTAAAACCGGGTGTCATAAATACCAAGCAAATGTCATCTCGTACATTGCTAGTAAATCAGTGGTACGTGTTAGGCATGTAATGGGATAAAATTCGTCACCCCTTTTCGGTGCTCTTACATATACTTCAACACTAAAAAATACTACAAAATTAAATTTTAAGCCCTAACTCTAAATTCTAAATCCTAAACCCTACACCCTATACCCTAAAAAATACACACACCCTAAATTCCCTAAACCCTAACCACAACCCCTAACCTAAAACCCTAAACTCTAAACCCTAAAATTAATTTTGAGCGTGGGGGCATATGTAGGGCACCGAAAAGGGGCAGAGGATTTTCATCCTATGTAATGTACATATATTTGAATTTTTGATAAAAAAGTACATATATTTGAATTTAGGGTAAACTAACTCAATGACTACCATACTATTTACACATTTGGTCTTTACTATTTACACATATATTAAAGTTGGTGTTTATTAGTTTAAAATTAGGACTAAATTGAAAGAATGTGTAAATAGTAAAGACCAAATGTGTAATTATGCCTTTAATTTTTTAACTGCCACGTCACCTTCCGTTAGCCCATTAACGGCTGGTGGTCACATTGATCCAATTTCAATAGTTTGGGTGGTTAATTGAGTCGATTTTTTTAATGTGGTCATTTTAATACATTTACCATAGTATGGTAGTCATTGGATTAGTTTACCCTGGAATTTATTAGATTTTTTTTGAATAATCTAAAGGTGATTACAAGGTAGTATCTGTTCATAGATATTCTTAATTCATTGACAATGCACAAACATTTTGTAGACAAAACAATTTAAACTCGTGTCTTTTAGAATGAACATCATGCGCTTTTCTACTGGGACACTTGTTGAATTTCTATAACTTTGTGTTATGTACATATTTATTGGTTTATTGAGTTGTTTAAAACTTAGTTACCTAGATATGTTGCGGTCAAGATAATTGACGGGTCCCTAGCGAAAGCATGTTCACTGTTGGATCACGTTTTTACATTTGTTTACACGTTTTTGGCACTTGCTTGAATCTCGGAATGGAAAGCATGTTTTGTTCATGCATGAACATGTACATAACAAATCGTGTTTTTGTAACGAAATATACTTGTTGATAATACTTTATCTTAGTTACTCTCGATTCGATAAAGATCGGTCTCGAAACCGATCCTAAGCTTAAACCGAATGTGTATATACATATATGATATATTGGTTATAATCATGGAGTAAATAGGTAAAATAAACAGTTGAAAGGGCATTTCGTTTTTCTCGAACAAGAAAAGATGGTGAAGATGGAGGGGAAAAGTACGAAAGTGTTGGGCACATTTGGACTTTACAGGATGAATGAATGGATAGATACAATTATATTTGAATGTACAAAGTCATGGATTTGATTCTCAAGTTCCAACCAGTAACCACCTGACGTTTGATGCCAATACCTACAGTAGCATCCACTTGCTCCCTTAAATCCCCTTTTCACTAAAGACTACCGACAGAAGACAGAATAAAAAACACGATATTTATGTGATAAAAGTTCCCGGTAAAGTGTTCCTAATTCAACTTTAAATATATCAACTTAGATCTAAATTGTACATGTAATCGATAAATATATATTTACAATTTGATCTGCGTGTTGTAACTTGTAAATACATTCTACCTGATTTGAGCTGGTATTTCAACTAAACAACCAAAAGAGTTTAAAATTTGAATTAATTCGATTCGATTCAAAACAAACTCAGCTTGCTTGATATCATTTAAATGCATACAAATTTATTAGTTGAATATAAGTACTTGATAGTAACAAATCTTAATAAATAAATTACGAGTGTCCTCGACTATCTGCGTATAGGGAATCTATCTAAAGGTGTTAACGTCGTACCCAATTTCACCGGAAAAGCTAGGCAATGTCATAGACGATAGGCTAAAGCCTAGACTGCCAAATTGCCAGTTTTCAGGCCACCACCTACTGTCACCTAAAACTTTGTGGCTATGCCCTAGAATTGAGGTCGTATTTTCATGTCTTCTACGTTGTCACTTTATGCCCTTTAATCCTTGTCCTAGTATATACCCTGTCGTGTTTGAGGCTGGTTGAGTGGTGGGTCTCACCACTATAGTGTCTACAACCAGTCTAGGGTTAGGGTTCCAGTCTCCCAGCAGCAGATGACACGTATATGTATTTGGGCCGTGGTGCGGCATCTTTCTTTGCTGGCAGAGCTTTTAAGCATAAACAATGTCTAGTTCTGGACATAAATTTGGTTGAAAATCTTATATGTTTTGGCCATTTGTACGTAGAATGTCAGATTGCACTGTTCAGTGAATACGGATTCATAAGAAATTAGTACATGGTAGATCTGGGGGAATTTGAGACTGAACTTGCTAAAACATGCTGTTGCCTTAAAGCTTCACCAGTCCAGCTAATCATAGATGTAATCATTTGAAATTAGTTTTTCTTCCTCGGGTTTTTCTATATTATATATCTATTTTATGATTTATATTTGAGGTTTATGATTCTTCCTTTTTAAAAGTATTGTCTTCAAAGTTTGAATTTAAATTTTCTTTCGAAGTGCAGTGTGTGTCATTGCACTAAACACTTGTTGGTTTTCCTTGAGTTTTTTGTTCTCATGTTGTACAATAAACACGTAGGGGTTAATGTAATTTTTTGGAATTCTATATTTTATATTGAGTGATTGAATTGTTACTTTTAGAAGGGGAGTGACATGTTTGTTCTTAAACTTATAACTGAATGACTCAATTGTTATCTTTAGAAGAAGAGTGATATGATTGTTATTAAATTTAGAATTAAGTGAACTTTAGTATAATTTACCCTTCCATTAATGCATATAAATATAGGTATGAGCGAGAGAAGAACAAGAGTTGAAAGAGTTAGGCTAGGGACGAAGCTAGAATTGAATATAGGGACATACCGATTAACTTTGAAACAAAATAAGATTTTAAAATTTAATTGAGCCATAAAAATTAAGAGAATTTAGGTTCAATTTTGTAATTTTTATAATTGAAAGGTCTTATCTTAAAAAGATAATTTAACCAAAAAAGAGAGTCAAAGTTTAATTTTATTAATTTTAAATGATAGAGTCCTAAAAGAATAATAAACCAAAATTTTTTGAGAGACACAATGATTTAATTGCAGTTTTAAAATGATTATAACTTAAAATTTAATTAACCCATCAAATTTAGGTAGGGATGTCAGTGGGGCGGGTTTTGCGGGGATTCACCCCCACTTAATTCGTTTTCAATTGGGTAGAGATGGTTACAAATTTCGCGAGTTCTGGGGAGGGGATGAATATAAAAACTAGACTCGCTGTGGGCGGTGGGGAAGGTGTGAATATGTCTTTGTATCTGCCCCATCCCCACCCGCCATGCATCATCCCCACCCGCCCCAACTGATCATATAACATGTTATTATAAATATTATTAAAAATATAATATATGTTTGGATCATAGTCAAATTTAAGTTAATTCATATTGACTTGTCTTGAGATATTAATGGAAAGTTCAATATATATAATTGAGTTTGAGATTGATCAAATCAAATATATAAATATTTTTTAAAATATTAGTTTGAATCAGAGTTAAATTTAAGATAATTTATATTGACTTATCTTAAAATATTTATGAATATATACATACATACATACATATATATATATATATATATATATATAATATTTATGTTTATTAGTTTCTTCTCTATTGTTGCATGTTGTTAAGCTTTCTTTCTAAGGTTTGTTTTTTTCTGTCCAGTCCTCACCATATGTATTCTTCTATTTTTCTAATTTTATTTTTGTTATATTGTAGGTTATTTAGATTATATTGGTATTGTTCTTATTTTTAAAGGTTGTTTTTTCATTGTTATTTTCTTTTTAATTATTACTATAGTATTTATTTGTTACAACAATTGAAATATTATTTTACATGTTATTTGTGCTATTTTTCAGTCATTTACAATAAACTTTAGTATCTTTTTAGTCTAAACTTTTGTGCTGTGAAAAATTTAATTTCATATATTTTTTTTTTTTAAATAATGACAGTTAAAATATTGTCACATATGTGGTGGGAATGTGAATGACATGTATTTCATACTATTTCATAACAATTTTGATTTATATTTATTTAACTAATATTTATAAATATATTATATGAATGGTCATGGGACAGGTAAAGAGAGAATTAGGTGGGTCTCAAGACCCACGTGGGCGGGAAAGATTTTAGTCTTGTAGGTTGCGAGTCAGAGATAATTTTAAATTCTATATTCGCAGCGGGTCGTAGACTGGAGATGTAGATAAGATTTTTTGACGAAAATAAATATGAGAATAGTACCTTTCACACCGCTCAATTGACATCCCTAAATTTAGGGGACAATTGCCCCCCAACATACATGTGGCTCCGTCCCTGGTGAGGCTTATAAACTCATAGTGATTACATGCATTGGAAATGGATGCATGCATGAAAACACATGTGGCATTTTGGATAAGAGGTGATGAGTGAAAGAGGGACCGGTCAAGGGCAGAAACCAAAGTAAAGACAAGCTTGGCTTATGTCTACAACTACAAAACCCAACATCCCACAATCAGTGCAATCTATTACATACATACACGTCTATTGTTATTCATTAATCATTATAAATTGTTATTTTGGATATGTTGTTTGGTCAAGAAGCAGCTTGGATTCGTTGGAATTTCAATGAACTTAGCCTGTTTCGTGTAAACCCTTTCACTTGTCTCATCAAAAACTTGCCTTAAAAACCAAGCAAATCAACTAATTAGTTTTTATATTGCCCTTCCCAAAGAAAGTGAAATTGGAAGGAGAACGCACAAGAACCAGAAAAAAAGGCATAAAACAAGTTGGGGAAGAAAAACACAAATCTCGCATGGCTGAACCGAGAGTAGAAAATGGAAGAATAAGAAAACAAAATGTAACGATGATTGAAGTGGAACTGAGTCGGGGCCTGGAGAATTATTGAATCGGATCACTTTTTAATTGATCTATATATTTTTAAAATAAATATTTTTATTTTTAAAAGTCAAGGATGAAATTGAAAAATAATAATATATTGGGGGACTAATCTTGCAATTATTCCTAAAATAAATAAAGATTTTTTTAAAATAAAAGACACGTGTCAACAGATGAGTGGTCACAATGGTCCACGTCATCCTCCGTGACGGAAAATAATGAACTCATTGACGGAACAAAAATTCATGTATACAACTAAGAACGAAAAAAGTAAATGTACTAAACTGGTGAATTGGTTATAGTTCATGTAATAATGGAGTATTTACCCAATATAAAATATTAAAGTTAATTTATAAGATAAAAGAAGAATATAACTTATTTGACAAGTTAATTAAAATATTATTAAAAAAACTATATATAAAAATAACAATCAAATATTAAAACAGCATTCTACCTTTGGATTAAAACCGATAATTTATTATGAAAATTGAACTTATTTTTATTATTATTTTCACTTATAGTCATTCAAATTGTGGGTAAATAGCAATCCAAATGCTGAAACAACTGACTAAATAAAAGAAGCCATTTCAAGAAGTAATAAATACGTTTTGCAACTCCAAGCCTGTTGTTGTTGTTGAAATTGGCTTTGAAATTTCAAAGAAATTTGTCAAATAAATGAGGCACCGAATTGACAAATTGAGTTTGTCAGTTTTAAGTGCAGCAAAGGAGGAAAATTAGAACAGTAAATTAATGTTCTATTGGTAAGTGTTGAAATTATCAATGGAGAAATTAATTTTTGGTCCTTAAAAGTTAGGCTATTTACAAGTTTAGTCCTTAAAGCTCAACTATAAATAGGCCTAGCATTTGTCATTTGAAACCATCCCAACATTCATACTATTTCTCCCATTTGTTTCTCTTCTCCCATTTGTAATATTTGGGAATTCTTAGGAATTCCATTTGTTTGTACCATTTTGGTATTAGTGAAGTTATCATCCGGTGGTGGTGCCCGAGGAGTAGACGACATTTTCGTCGAACCTCGTAAATTTGGTGTGTTCTCTCCATTATTTATTTTGATTGCTTATTATTGGGTTTTTCCATTGGGTTTCAATATTCAATAGTTGACGGGTTTGTCCGCTGTGCAAATTTCGGTAGTTTCGATCTCGACATTTCAGCTCAGATTTGAAGCTACGTTCGTGTGGGAAATAACCCGGTTTCTCCAACAATTGGTATCAGAGCTTTGATGAAGGCTATCCCGGTCGCTCGGTTGCTGCAAAGAAGTGTGGTGTTGTGACAGTGCATGTCTAGGAAAGTTTTGGCTAGGAAAGACTTGGTATTTAAGCGATCCGTGTGATCCACCTCTCTTTCCTGGGAACTTACCTGGTGCAGTGTTTCAATATCCAGTTCGTGCTGTTGAATATTATTCGTTGCCATGGCAAAAGACGGATCAGATGGGGCATCAAGCTCTTCCTCTATACCGGTGAGGAGGATAATGTCAAATGCAAACTTCTCGGTGGAGTTGTTCGATGGATCCGGTCACTTCGGCATGTGGCAAGGCGAGGTGCTAGACTCTTTATTTCAACAAGGTCTAGACATTGCCATTGAGGAAGAAAAACCCGTAGATATGGTGGAGAAAGATTGGAGAATAATCAACCATATGGCGTGCAGTACGATTTGATGTTGTCTTTCCAGGGAGCAGAAGTATGCCTACAAGAACGAGACTTCTGCAAGCAAATTGTGGAAAGCGTTGGAGGAAAAATTCCTAAAGAAAAGCTCTCAGAATCGTCTCCACATGAAGAAAAGATTGTTCAGATTTGATTATCAGCCAGGCACCAGTATGAATGAACACATCACTGCCTTCAATGAGTTAGTGGCAGATCTGTTGGGCATGGATGAAACTTTCAAAGATGAAGATTTGGCTCTAATGTTGTTGTCATCCCTTCCAGATGAATTTGAGCACCTTGAAACAACGTTACTTCATGGAAAGGATGAGGTGACCCTTAAAAGAAGTAATTGCTGCTTTGTATAGTTACGAGCTCAGAAAGAAAACCAAGATGGAGAGCAAGTACAATACATCGGAGGCCATGGTGGTAAGAGGTCGCTCGAAAAGCCAAAAGCCAAAAATGAGAGGGAGATCAAAGTCAAAGTCCAGACTTGGGAAAGATGAATGTGCCTTTTGTCATGAGAAAGGTCATTGGAAGAAAGATTGCCCGAAACTGAAGAAGAAAGGAAAAGCCGCTCCAGATGCATGTGTTGCAGAGCATGATACTAGTGACTCTGAAATATCACTGGTTGCTTCATCATCATCATTTCGTTCAGACGAGTGGATATTGGATTCGGGTTGTACCTATCATATGTCCCCTAATCGGGAGTGGTTCTTCGATTTAGTAGAACTAAATGGAGGAGTTGTTTATATGGGCAATGACAACGCCTATAAAACGATTGGGATAGGTTCAATCCGATTGAAGAATCAAGATGGATCAACCAGAGTTTTGACTGATGTCCGATACGTGCCTAGTTTGAAGAAAAATCTCATCTCGTTGGGAGCTTTGGAATCTAAAGGCTCGATTGTCACTATGAGAGATGGAATTTTGAAAGTCACATCAGGCGCACTCGTGATAATAAAGGGCATCAGGAAAAATAACTTGTATTACTACCAAGGTAGTACAGTTATTGGAGCAGTAGCAGCAGCTTCCGGTGGAGACAAATTGGATTCTACTCAGTTGTGGCACATGCGGTTGGGACATGCTGGTGAGAAATCCTTGCAAATTTTGGCAAAACAAGGATTGTTGAAAGGTGCAAAGGCTTGCAAGTTAAATTTTTGGGAGCATTGTGTTCTAGGAAAGCAGAAGAGAGTGAAATTCGGCACCGCTATCCATAATACGAAAGGTATTTTGGATTATGTTCACTCAGATGTGTGGGGTCCTTCCAAAACAACGTCGCTGGGAGGAAAACACTATTTTGTAACTTTTTTTGATGACTTTTCCAGAAGAGTTTGGGTGTATACAATGAAGTCTAAAAATGAAGTGCTCAAAGTTTTCCTGAAGTGGAAAAATAACCAGACCGGCAAGAAGATCAAACGGCTTAGGACGGACAATGGAGGGGAATATAGAAGTGATCCGCTCTTTGACGTTTGCCAGGAGCATGGTAATGTTCGACACTTCACTGTTAGACATACACCACAGCAGAATGGGGTGGCAGAGCATATGAATCGAACACTACTTGAGAAAGTTCGATGTATGTTGTCCAATGCTGGGTTGGGCAAACCATTTTGGGCTGAGGCTGTGACGTATGCTGGCCATCTCATCAATCGTCTACCGTCATCGGCGATTGGAGGAAAAACACCGTTGGAGGTATGGTTTGGAGTACCCGCTACAGATTATGATTCCTTACTTATATTTGGATCCACTGCGTATTATCATGTGAAGGAGTCAAAACTTGATCCTAGAGCAAAGAAGGCTATCTTTATGGGAATCACTCATGGAGTGAAGGGATTTCGACTTTGGTGCTTAGACACAAAGAAGATAATTTGTAGCAGAGATGTTACCTTTGATGAATCTGTCATGTTGAAGAAGGTAACAAATGGAGATGTTCAGACAAGTAGTACTCCACAACAGGTGAAGTATACTCCAAACCAGGTGGAGTTTCAAGAGACGGTGATTAGTCCAGCAATTGATGTTACTGATTCTCCAACTCCAATGGAGGAATCAGAAGATGAAGAGGTTCAAACCCAAGAACCATTGGAGACACCAGAACCACTTGCAGTTACAAGGCCAAGGAGAGAAATTCGTAGACCTGCTCGATTTACAGATACAGTGGCCTATGCCCTTCCAGTTGTTGATGATGATATCCCTGCCACTTATCAAGAAGCAATGCAAAGCTTAGAAAGTGACAAGTGGAAAAGTGCCATGGATGAAGAAATGCAATCTCTCCAGAAGAATAACACCTGGGATTTGGCATATTTACCAGAAGGTAAAAGGGCAATTGGATGCAAGTGGGTGTTTGCAAAGAAAGACGGATCTCCCAGCAAGAAAGATGTTCGCTACAAGGCAAGGTTGGTAGCTAAAGGCTACGCTCAAAAGGAGGGAATCGACTACAACGAAGTATTTTCCCCTGTTATGAAGCATTCCTCCATTAGAATGTTGTTGGCCTTGGTAGCACAGTTGAATTTAGAGCTAGCTCAACTCGATGTAAAGACGGCTTTCTTGCACGGTGATTTAGAAGAGGAGATCTATATGACTCAGCCAGAAGGATATGTAGATGCTGGTGGTAAGAAATGGGTTTGTAAGCTGAACAAATCGCTATATGGATTGAAGCAATCTCTGAGGCAGTGGTACAAGCGATTTGATAGCTTTATGAGGAGGCAGAAGTACACGAGAAGCAAATACGACCATTGCGTGTATTTGCGAAAGCTACAAGATGGATCTTTCATTTATCTCCTCTTGTATGTTGATTATATGTTGATCGCTTCAAATAGTCAACAAGAGATAGACAAATTGAAGGCTCAGTTGAATCAAGAGTTTGAGATGAAAAATCTAGGTGCGGCCAAGAAGATTCTCGGTATGGAGATAAGTAGAGACAGACGAAGAGGCAAGCTTTGTTTGACACAGAAGCAATATCTGAAAAAGGTATTACAATATTTTGGCATGAATGAAAGCACAAAACATGTAAGTACCCCACTTGCTTCTCATTTGAAACTCAGTTCTCAATTATCTCCTAAAATTGATGAAGAGCGAGAATACATGGAAAAAGTTCCATATGCTAATGCAGTAGGGAGCTTGATGTATGCGATGGTGTGTACGCGGCCTGACATTTCACAAGCAGTTGGAGTTGTGAGCAGGTACATGCATGATCCTGGAAAAGGACATTGGCAAGCTGTGAAATGGATTCTACAGTATCTCCAACAAACCGTAGATGTTGGTTTAGTGTTTGAGCAAGATGAAACACTTGGTCAGTTTGTGGTTGGATATGTTGATTCCGACTATGCTGGTGATTTGGATAAGCGTCGGTCTACTACTGGGTATTTGTTTACTCTAGCAAAAGCCCCAGTGAGTTGGAGGTCTAATTTACAGTCAACGGTGGCTTTGTCAACTACAGAGGCAGAGTACATGGCAGTTGCAGAGGCTGTTAAGGAGGCGAATTGGCTTAACGGATTGTTGGAAGACTTGGAGTTGTTCAAAGTCACATTAGTCTCTATTGTGACAGTCAGAGTGCTATTCATTTAGCGAAAAATTAAGTCTACCATTCAAGAACCAAGCACATCGACGTGAGGTATCATTTTGTACGAGAAATCTTTGAAGAAGGAAAGGTTCTACTTCAGAAGATTGCTACGGCAGAAAATCCTGCAGATATGTTGACCAAGGTGGTAACATCAATCAAGTTCAATCATTGTTTGAACTTGATTAACATCTTGCAAGTTTGAGCACCTTTGGGTGTATGGCGCTCGTGAGCGCATTTGGAGGCACTGCAGAAGATAACGTTTGGGGAGAAGAAGATTTTGAGAAGCTTGGTGAAATTTCAAGCCAAGGTGGAGATTTGTTGAAATTGGCTTTGAAATTTCAAAGCAATTTGTCAAATAAATGAGGCACCGAATTGACAAATTGAGTTTGTCAGTTTTAGGTGCAGCAAAGGAGGAAAATTGGAACGGTAAATTAATGCTCCATTGGTAAGTGTTGAAATTATCAATGGGGAAATTAATTTTTAGTCCCTAAAAGTTAGGCTATTTACAAGTTTAGTCCTTAAAGCTCAACTATAAATAGGCCTAGCATTTGTCATTTGAAACCATCCCAACATTCATACTATCTCTCCCATTTGTTTCTCTTCTCTCATTTGTAATATTTGGGAATTCTTAGGAGTTCCATTTGTTTGTACCATTTTGGTATTAGTGAAGTTATCATCCGGTGGTGGTGCCCGAGGAGTAGACGACATTTTCGTCGAACCTCGTAAATTTGGTGTGTTCTCTCCATTATTTATTTTGATTGCTTATTATTGGGTTTTTCCATTGGGTTTCAATATTCAATAGTTGACGGGTTTGTCCGTTGTGCAAATTCTGGTAGTTTCGATCTCGACATTTCAGCTCAAATTTGAAGCTACGTTCGTGTGGGAAATAACTCAGTTTCTCCAACAGTTGTCGCCGTAATTTGAGTGCCAAATAATTAGTTTGGCGTTTGCTCACCAGTCACCACCATTTAGCGCCTAAATGCCTGTTTTGGTGGCAGCTGAAAAATCTAGCTTTTACCAACCCCGGTTTGAAGCCCAACGGCCGTTTCCCACTCCAATAGCAACCAAAATAGTGATGTGGTATAAATCAAAGTGTGTTGCAGCCAGCTGTAGCAGTAGCTTAAGGAACTGATCTCATCACCAACTAATGTCTAATCTAAACTTTATAGGGTTTTTGTTTGTTGCCAGAATTCTTTTGAGCTTTGCCTTTTTCCAGATAGTGTTTGCGAATCTGTCAATACAATTGAAGGAACACTTGGCGTCCACTTAAATCTGTCGATAAAGCTGCGTTGGGAGGCCAAATAGAATGAAATTGCAGATTCAACCGACTCAAGAACAAATCTAATCAACAATAATAACTTCATCTCATATATTAACTGAGTTATCCAAATGTTAAGTAATTTAATACTATTTAAGTAAAATTTTTATTAAAAAATTTACTTATTAAAATTAGTTATACAATACAAGTCGATCCAAATTAATTAGGGCATACAATAAAAATTAGAAAGACAACAAAAAAAACTTCATCTTAGCTCCGTTTGTCATTGAGGGGTGGAAGCTCGTTGGCCGGCAACATTCGCTTGCGCAGAAACTAAATTTTCTAGTCGTGGACAATCACCCGTTTAAGGGTAAAATTAAGTTGGCAAATGATGCATTCGACGCCAAACCTTGGTTGTTTGCCATTGTTTTTATGTTCGGTGTTCTAACTATTGGAAATTTATTGCTGTAAAACGAGACGTTAGCACTGACTGAGAAATAATAAAATAGACAAGTAAAGAATCGATCAACCGTGTTGTAGTATTAATTATTATCTTAAAAGCGAATTCGCCCCGATGTGTGTAATCGTTACAATGGACGAATAATCTCTTAAAATTAGCACGATTCTCTAAATTTTGTACACCCGAAAGATAGACTTAACTCTGATGGTACTATTCTTCTCTTAAAATTCAGAATTAAAACTCAAAAAAGTCATAGAAACACTAATAAGAAGGATAGTGTTTCAAAGTAAATATTTGCTTGGGATATCTCAAATGAAAAGACTTGTCCACTATTTATAATCTAAATAAAGAGAGCAAAAATGTCTGACTTACACAACATTAAAATGCTATTTAAACCAAAATTAAACAACATTAAAAATGCTTTAATTCTGAGCATTAACAACATCAACGACCATTGGAGAAATATTGAATCGTTATACCCCACCTCTGGTCATCCGTAATGACTTCTCCATCGTTATTTATGTGTTCTACATCTTATGGAGAAAATTTTAAAGTTTTTGAAAATTTTATAACGCGATACTATTAGAGAGTTATATACTATTGATATCAGGGGCAGATTTAAGTTGAGTATAGTAGGGTCAATTCACATCTCTTGGTGTTTTAAAGAATTTTTGTAAAAATATAAAAGTTTGAGGGTAGAGAAAAAAATTAAATATATTTGAACTCACTAAACCCCACTTAATTTGTTTAATATATTTTTGAATCCACTTAATATAAAGTCTAGATTCGCTACTGATTAATATAATAACTATAAAGTTCATCTAAAACATCAATTAATCTTAATACTCGGGGATCAGACATATTATAAATCCATTATTACCTATCGACTCTTAAATATGACATCATCAAAAGTGAGACAAAAAATAAGCCCATTTAGCCACCAAAAATTTCATTTACCTTCAACCCTAAAAAATTGATATACTAAAATAAAATACAAAATGAGATAGAAATAAGGAATCATAAATAGAGTTTGGGTTCGAATTTTATAAATAATATGGATGGTATTGCTTATAATAATAGATGAATGAAAGACTCGAATTTTTTATTTATCCACTCCCTATTTTAAAAATAAGTTTGTAGAACTAATGTTTTGATATAATAATTGAAAAATGTTTTGGACTTATTTAAAAAGTATTTAAAACAATTTCCAAAGTCCAAATAACTTGAAACTATGTTTAGGGATGTTTTTAAAAGGTTTTACATGTTTTTCAAAGCCAAACTTCACAAAATTGTCCAGGTGTTTCGAAACACCCTTAGATGTTTCGATACGGGGGATTCCAGTAGCAAAAATGTTTCGATACAAGTATCAAAACGGGCTTTCCCTGGATAAGGATTTTGCCTATCGTTTCGAAACGGGCTATGCCGTTTCGATACGCCCACGTGGCTTCAACCACAACGGTTATAAACCCCAACGGCTACTTCCCAACTAACATTTAAATGCAGGTAATTTCGATACGGGTCTAGGCGTTTCGATACGAGTTTCGAAACGGCCAGGGGCGTTCCGAAACGAGTGCCTTGTCAGACTGCAACGACTCTTTCTACTTAAAGGGTGTTTTGAAACGGGTTCGAGCGTTTCGAAACGGTGAGTTGCAGAACTGCATTTATGGTGGAAATTAAAGTCCTCAACGGCTCCAATTCAATCCCAACGGCTAGCAACGACTATAAACTCATCAAGGAGTATAAAAGGGACCTTCAAGCATCAAGTAAAGGTTAATGCTCATATTGTCAATCAACAAATGATCAAAAATTGTCTTAGAGCTTAAATTGTCATTTATTGTATAGACAAACACTAGTGAGCCAAAATTGTCAAATTTGCTCAAGTGTTTTAGGTTTTGGGTGAGTGCTTCAATTGTGCAAACAAACACCTATTAGAGGGATTTGTGTTTGCTTTTATTTTTTCTTTGTAAAAGAGGATTTGATCAAGGCTTTGGGTAGAAAGCTTGATCGGTTGTAAGAGTTTCCTCCTAAGCCTAGAAAAGGGAAGGAATCAATAGTGGATTGATTGGAAATCCTTAGTGGGGAGCTAAAGTAGTGGACGTAGACATTGGTTAGAAGGTTGAACCACTATAAATCTTTGTGTCACATTTCATTTTAGCTTCTACAACCCTTCCACCCAAAAATCCACCTCTCCACCACTTGGTGAGCCTTATCGGTTGAACGAATCGAGCCCCACACAACTCAACAATTGATATCAAAGCTTGGCTCAATCGAAGGGGATTCACATCCTATTGAGAAGATCCGGCAAGCTCGATCACTATTTCATCAACCGGCTCAAATGGCACAATCAATCGACAAACCGCCTTTCTTCGACGAAACCCACTATGTCCATTGGAAGACAAAGATGAAGTTCTTCATCAAATCTAGAGACTACAAGCTATGGGACATAGTTGAAGATGGTCCGTTCGTGCCTCAACGAAGCAAAGCAGAGTGAAGTGCCGACGATCGCAAGAAGATGGAGCTTAATTGCAAAGCCTTGCACATCTTGTTTTGTGCATTTGGCCCAACCATCTATGAGAATATGTTTTCTTGTGAGAGTGCCAAGGAGGTATGGGACAAGATTGAAGTCACATATGAGGGGACCGATGAAGTTAAGGAGACCAAGATTGGGCTCCTAACCTTAGAGTATGAGAACTTCAAAATGGATCCGGAAGAGAACATCGAGAAGATGTTTGATAGGTTCTCCACCATCACCAATGGTCTCAAAGGCTATGGAGAAGCCATCCCGGAGGAAAAGCTTGTTCGAAAGCTCATCTACTCACTTCCCGAGTCTTGGGACTCAAAGTGGACCAACATCATCGAAGCAAAGAATTTGAAGACTTTGAAGCTTGATGAACTCATGGGGTCACTCCTTGCTCATCAAATCATGAAGAAGAACAAAGAGGATGAGAAGAAGAGGGAAGAAATTAGAGCTATGGGAGAGAAGAAAATCAAAGGGCTAGGCATCAATGCAAGTGTCATGGCTCTCAAATCCTCCACTTGCCATCATGTCTACTCAAGTGAAGAGGACGATGAAGAAGAAGAGATAGTCTATCTCTTCAAGAAGTGTGCACCGTTCATGAAGAAAGCCTTGAGAGAGCTTGAACGAGAATCCATGAAAAAGGAGAGGGCAAGCACTTCAATCCATAAGAAGAATGCACATGTGGCTACTTGGAGTGATGAGGACTCCACCGACGATGAACAAGCCAGCCTTTGTCTTATGGCCATCGAAGAAGATTCAAGGGTAACTTCTAATTCATCTACTTCATGTTCTTACTCTTTTGATGAATTACAAGATGCCTATGATGATTTGGTTTTAGACTTTAAAAATCACATTTTAAAAAACAATAAAGTGATTTCAAAGTTGAAAATTCAAAATGATTTGATTTCTAAAACCAAACTTGAACTAGAAGCAAAACTCAAGGAGTTTGAACTAAAATGTTTTGATCTGCAAAACTTGCTTCAAAAAGTTCAAGAAGAAAAGGATTTGATTTCCAAAGAGCTAGAAAAGAAAAACAATTTTGGAAAATCAAATTTCTATGTAAGACAATTTAGTGCCCCTAGATTTATTAAAGGAAAATGTTTTAGAAGTATTTGGGTCCCAAAAGGACTTAGTACTTCAATTAAAAAGGATGACATTGAAAAATGGATTCCTAAGGGGACAAAAATTTGTGCTACTAATGTTCATGGATCCAAAGCAAATTTGGATACCAAAAATTACTTGATTGTCTTTTGCTAGGTGTGATGGAGATGTTTAACAAGTCAAACATTGAGGGGGAGCTCCATGCACACAAGGAAGAACACTTGAAGAAGGAAGGCTTTACATCCTCCCTTGGGTTCAAGTGTTGGTAAAAACTCTAGTTGTTTTGATTTCATTTGTTTATTTTAGTTTAAATTCAACTAGATGATCATATATGTTGGACTAACATTTTTGATGATGCTTTGAGTAAGGGGGGGGGGGGGGGGGGCATTTTAAAACCAAACTCTTATTTTTGTCAAATTTTTACCTCTATTGTTATTTTGAACTTAATGTTTTAAATTCTTTTTGATATAACAAAAAGGGGGAGAAATGGTTTGAAAAATTGAATTTTCAAATGAATAAGGGGGAGCTTTATTTGATTTCATATCCTTAATCTCTTATTCACATTTTTAAAGTTTAAGGGGGAGAATCCCAAACAAATTTTCAAGATGGTTTTATTACATCAAAAAGGGGGAGATTGTAGAACTAATGTTTTGATATAATAATTGAAAAATGTTTTGGACTTATTTAAAAAGTATTTAAAACAATTTCCAAAGTCCAAATAACTTGAAACTATGTTTAGGGATGTTTTTAAAAGGTTTTACATGTTTTTCAAAGCCAAACTTCATAAAACTGTCCAGGTGTTTCGAAACACCCTTAGGTGTTTCGATACGGGGGATTCCAGTAGCAAAAATGTTTCGATACAAGTATCGAAACGGGCTTTCCCTAGATAAGGATTTTGCCCAGCGTTTCGAAACGGGTTATGCCGTTTCGATACGCCCACGTGACTTTGACCACAACGGTCATAAACTCCAACGGCTACTTCCCAACTAACATTTAAATGCAAGTAGTTTCGATACGGGTCTAGGCGTTTCGATACGAGTTTCGTAATGGCCAAGGGCGTTCCGAAACAAATGCCTTGTTAGACTGCAACGACTCTTTCTACTTAAAGGGCTTTTTGAAACGGGTTTAAGCGTTTCGAAACGGTGAGCTGCAGAACTGCATTTATGGTGGGAATTAAAGTCCTCAACGACTCCAATTCGATCCCAACGGCTAGCAACGGCTATAAACTCATCAAGAAGTATAAAAGGGACCTTCAAGTATCAAGTAAAGGTTAATGCTCATATTGTCAATCAACAAATGATCAAGAATTGTCTTAGAGCTTAAATTGTCATTTATTGTATAGACAAATACTAGTGAGCCAAAATTGTCAAATTTGCTCAAGTGTTTTAGGTTTTGGGTGAGTGCTTCAATTGTGCAAACAAACACTTATTAGAGGGATTTGTGTTTGCTTTTATTTTCTCTTTGTAAAAGAGGGTTTGATCAAGGCTTTGGGTAGAAAGCTTGATCGGTTGTAAGGGTTTCCTTCTAAGCTTAGAAAGGGGGACGAATCAATAGTGGATTGATTGGAAATTCTTAGTGGGGAGCTAAGGTAGTGGATGTAGACCTTGGTTAGAAGGTTGAACCACTATAAATCTTTGTGTCACATTTCATTTTAGCTTCCACAACCCTTCCACCCAAAAATCCACCTCTCCACCACTTGGTGAGCCTTATCGGTTGAACGAATCGAGCCCTCATTTATTGTATAGACAAACACTAGTGAGCCAAAATTGTCAAATTTGCTCAAGTGTTTTAGGTTTTGGGTGAGTGCTTCAATTGTGCAAACAAACACCTATTAGAGGGATTTGTATTTGCTTTTATTTTCTCTTTGTAAAAGAGGGTTTGATCAAGGCTTTGGGTAGAAAGCTTGATCGGTTGTAAGGGTTTCTCCTAAGCCTAGAAAAGGGGACGAATCAATAGTGGATTTATTGGAAATCCTTAGTGAGGAGCTAAGGTAGTGGATGTAGACCTTGGTTAGAAGGTTGAACCACTATAAATCTTTGTATCACATTTTATTTTAGCTCCCACAACCCTTCCACCCAAAAATTCACCTCTCCACCACTTGGTGAGCCTTATCGATTGAACGAATCGAGCCCCACACAACTCAACAAGGTTGGTTGAACTTAAAATTCATTCATTGAATAAAGAAACAATCCAATTGAATTACATTTAATTGGATGGTACCAACAAAATCGAGCTCTAACTCTTATTTCTTATTAAATTAATTGATCAACCGTCTGTCAAAGATTTATTCTGTATTAGATAATTTTTAGAAAAAGTTGACATATTTTACTTTATTATATTATGAGAATAAATCCTACTACTTATGTCCCTGGAGTTTTCACGCTTGAAAAAAAATTGGGACGTATTTCTAAAATTATCGGTCTAGTATTGGATATAGCCTTTCCCTCGGGCAACATGCCTAATATTTACAGCGCTTTAGAAGTTAAGGGTCGAGATACCGTCGGTCAACAAATTAATGTAACTTGTGAGGTATAAAGTTGCAATTGAACAGATCGCACAAGTTCAAAATGACGTAACATAATATTAGCCCGAAAGCACTATGGAGAGCAACAAATGTCCACAGACCACTTAATTGACACCAAAGGATAAAATTTGATTGTGCTTCAGGACCCATAATAAACAACAAATAATGTGCTAAACTATTAGCATGGATAAAAACTACGTCGGTTAAAAAATTACAACATTCTAAATAAGAATTGACCAATCTATGGGTATGCTATGAAGTCACAAAGGTTGTACCCGTAAACCAACCCTCTCAAGCAAAATAAGCATAAGGAAAGAGCAATAGGTCGAGTCAGCCTACATTGCAATTTTTCGTTTGAACAAAAAAGACAAACCATCATAAATCCCACCTTTCTGAAAGAGTTTCGCCCAATCAAATTAGTGAGTGGCATGCATGAGTTACTCTCTAAAGTCCTAGATAGAAGAATGAAGGCAAATCCTTGATTGATCTCTTGTTGCCAATGAAGCAATCAATTATGTGAAAAAATCAGGGAATGTAGGGGTGGGTTTTAAAATAGATTTTCAGAAAGCTTATGATATAGTGAGTTGGGAGTTTTTGTTAAAAGTTCTTAAAGAGTGTGGGTTTGCTGAAAGGTGGTGCAATTGGATCTTCCAGTGCGTTTCAACAGCTTCAATTTTCATGTTAGTGAATAGAGTGCCGACAAAAGCCTTCTTCATCTCCAGAGGCTTGAGGCATGGCTGCTCTCTTTCTCCCCTACTTTTTAATGTAGTGGGAGAGGCCTTAAATTTAATGCTTAAAAAGCTTTGAGTCGTAACCTCTTTGAAGGATTTAAAATAGGTAATCAGGGCTCTTCGATTGTTGTCTCTCATCTCCAGTTCGCAGGTGATTTGCTCATTTTTGTAGGGGGTCTGAGTTGCTGGTACGCAATGTCAAAAGGGTCTTGCGTGTCTTCGAATAAGCATTGGAGCTAAAACTCAATCTAAAGAAGAGCAAGGTTTTTGGCATTAACATTTCTAAGGATCAAATTAGGGGTTGGGCAGAATTAGTGGGTTGTTCTTATGGGTATCTTCCTACGAATTATCTGAGATTGCCATTGGGAGCTCACAGAAACTCAAGTGCTATTTGGGAGCCAATTATAAAAAAAAATTAGCACTCGTTTAGAGGGGTGGAAACCTAAATTTCTTTCCATTGGAGGTAGACTTACTCTTATCAAATCTGTTTTATCTAGTCTGTCAATTTACTTCATGTCACTATTCAAGATGCCCGAGGTCAGCGGTTTCAACAATCAATAAAATGATTTCAAACTTTCTTAGGGGTGGAGACTCTAAGAAAAAAAATTCACTGGGTCAATTGGGCCCAAGTATGTATACCTAAAGAGTTGGGAGGGCTTTGGATGGCAAATTTGAGGATATTTAACCGTGTCCTTCTGAGTAAATGGAGCTGGCGATTTGTTAATGAACAAAACTGTCTCTGGAGGAAATTATTTCAACAAAAATTTCAGGGTTTAGATTTAACTTACTCCCTCAGAAAGCAGCGCCCAAATATTCTCCATGGGTTTAAAATGGTATTTTTAACTTTTTTTAATGATCACCTTGGTAATATTGTAAGATCTAATTTAGCTCTAAAACATAGAGATAGTTCATGTATTTGTTTTTTGTTTAATTTTTGGATTGGTAACGGCCCTTTGTAGGAAGTTTTCCTTCGTATTTTTGCCCTATGTGTGAATAAACACAATGTTGTTCGTGGTTTTGGGCGTGAGGATAATGGAAGCTGGAGTTGAGAGATCCCTTTGTGAAGACCTATTTTTGATTGGGAAGAACAAAAATGGCTAGATCTTTTGGAGTTATTGGGAAACTTTAAATCAAGCAGGGTACAAAAAGACTGGGTGAGCTGGTGTGGTTCGAACAATGATATTTTTTCTGGTAAGTCCTTTAGGAAGCTTTTGGGCTCTTCACTTCCAGATAATAAACTATGGAACGAAGTAGTTTGGTTGTGATTCGTTTCTCATAAAGTGAAGATCTTTATGTGGAAGATTGTAAGGAGGCGTGTTCTGGTAAAGACAGAATTGACGAAGAGAAGAAGTACCTTTCGACAATGTTCTTTGTCCTTTTTGCAAGGAATTCTCAAAAATCGTTGCACATATATTTTTCTTCTATTTAGGGGTTTGAAAAATTTGGTACAAGTTCAGTGGCTGGTTGGGCATAGCAGCGGCTTTTCATAATGATTCAGTGAGCTTTCTAAAAGATTAGAACAACTTGAGGCCACGCAAAAATGGACATTGGAGATCCTACATTCCTTTTGCACTTTTCCGGACAGTCTGCTGTTAGAAATATTGTTTTTAAGTTTGTTGTTAAAATTTGGTAAATTTTGAAAATCATTTCGTAGATCAATTCGAATAAAAACAATTTTGAATAGTTTATAAAATGGTCACTAGATATTGTAACTTCTAATCGGATAGGTAAATGACCTACATTAGTAATGAATTTTCATAGGCTAATTATCGGTAAGTTTAATTTTAGTATGATAACATGAATTTTAGATAAGTACCCCTAATTTCTAAAATTTATGTTTTAGTCCCTAAGACTTGTAAAAGTTATAAATTGGTCCTAATTGAGTAATCATTGCTTCATATTAGAATAATTAAATTTGTTATACTGTTTAATAATGTTTGCTAAATCCCATTAGCACTAAAATATTGATTAAAAGTTTAAAATTTTTATCTCTGATTTCTGTTTTGCTTTCGAGTAACATTATCCGATCCAGTTCTCTACCAGGCCGGGAAAGGGGTGTTACGATTAGTGGTATTAGAGCTAGAGTTTAGTCGGTTCTGAACTAAACATATGTTTGTCTGTATTGTTATTGTGTTACTTTGCCACCTAAGAATTATTTTATTGAATATTGTGACTTACCGACTAATCCGATCTCTTTAAGTATAGATGACTAACCTTAATCAGGCTCATAGAGCGTATTGTTGAAGAAGAAATCCGAAGACGAATTTTTTTTAAACGGGGAGAGTTGTCACATCTCAAAAATTGATTTAGTCGAAATTAGATTTCGTTAATCGAATATTTTATACTGTTGAGTTCAAATGGCGTAATTGTCCGACCTTGTATCCAATTTAAAATAATAAAGAGTATTATTATTATTATTATTATTATTATTATTATTTAAATAATAATAATAATTTAAAAAAGGGGGATTGCTGGGGCAATTCCTTCAAAATAAAGGAACTGCCTATGCAATTTCACTTTAATGGCCACTCGGCCTAATTGAAGCAAAGGGGTGGCAACCCCAATACACGTGGCCTAATAGCTTACTAAATGATCACTAAATATTGTAATGTCTATTCGGATATGTGAATGACCTACATTAGTAATGAATTTTTACATGCTAATTATCGGTAAGTTTAATTTTAGTATGATAACATGAATTTTAGATATGTACTTTTAATTTATAAAATTTACGTTTTAATTCTTAAAACTTGTAAAAGTTATAAATTGGTCCTAATTGAGTACTCATTGCTTCATATTAGAATAATTAGATTTGTTATATTGTTTAATAATGTTTGCTAAATCTCATTGGCACTAAAATATTGATTAAAATTTTAAAATTTATGTCTTTAATTTTCGTTTTGCTTTCTAGTAACATTGTCCGACCCAGTTCTCTACCAGGCCGGAAAAGAGGTGTTATAAAGCCATTCATTTTGCTCTAATCCATTCTTAATTATCCGTTCATTCCACTGCTTCTCAAACTCTTCCACTGTAGATGTTTCATAAACACATCTCTTTAGTTCACATTTGAAAGTTGATTTTTTATAATATATATAGGAAATTTCTTCTTTATATGCCAAAGACATAGACAATGGCGAAATTTTGGAATATATATATATATATATATATATATATATATATATATAGAAGCCCATAAAACTTCAGTTCATATGTTTTGATATACATGTTGAGTTATGATCTAACTCGAAATCTCAAGTCTCGATACTTTTGATGATTAACTCCTTTCTAGGGTTTTAAATACCTTAGTAATATCATATATAGTATAGTTTGGGAGGGGAATTATGCACTCACTAGTCACTAGCATTGATTGGAAAGCAGGTGGGGGAATGAGTCTTTCAACATATGATGATTGTGCTGGGATTTAGCCATTTAGCTGCAAACAAAGTCAAAAATGTTTATGAGAGTGCACAGATTATTATATTTTATTCATATTTTTAATTTTGTGCGCACAAATAATCATGACAATATAAAGTTTCAAATACTAAATTCTAAAAATCTAAATACTCCATAATATTATATATACTATAACATAAATTACTATATTACGGGTGTTATTTTTTTTTCTCATTTTTTACATGCATTTACAATGAGTTAACTTTATTTGGTAATTTTTAACCAGTTACGTCACATGAATTAGTTTAAACAAAGACAATGAATACATATTTTGCTTATACTAAATAATACTTGTTTACTCGAATTTTATTTATTTTTATATGTTCAAGTTTTGAATTATGTTAATTTTTCTTTATGTTATAATCAATTATTCTAAAGTTTCTAATGATACAGTACACTTTATGATATTGAATTTTGGTCTTCTTCTTAGCACGTTTTCTCTGTCTGCTTCTTAGCACGTTTTTTCTTTGTCTTTTGACACGTTTTGTTTCTCTTTTGAGTTTTTTATCACGTTTTTCTCTGTTTTCAAAATCTGATCTGATTCTGGATGGATCCAGTGATGGAAGATGGTTTGGCTACTCTCACAATTGAGGATGATGAGGATAATGAAATACAAGTACAAGAGGAAGGGGGAGGGCTTCCAGTGGGCATATCTTTCGATCTCTGTTTTGTGGGTCGCTTCCTTACCACCAGTGTGATACACTTCCAGTCCATGAGAAACACTCCCGCAAATCTATGGAGACCGTTGGGAGGAATTGCCATTTCAGAATTGGGGGAAAATAAATATCTTTTCAGGTTTTTCATTCGGTGGATATGGATAAGATAGAAGGGGGTGCACCCTGGAATTTCAACACTCATCTGCTAATCCTTCACCGCCTAATGGGAGGTGAGAATCCGATGGAAGTTCCTCTGCACATTGCTCCTTTCTGGATTCTGGTGTACGATGTTCTGCATGGCTACATGTCCGAGAGGGTAGCTCGACAATTGGGTGCTTTCATAGGGACGTTTATTGAATATGATTCCCAAGCAGTATCTATGGGTTACAAAGGAATTATGAGGATTCAGGCATGTTTTGATGTCCGAAAACCTTTAAAACGACGAAAGAAAATAGCTCTGAATGGTGTTTCTTCTACTTATGTCCGCTTCGCTTATGAGAAACTTCCCCTATTCTGTTTTATTGGTGGGAAAATGGGTCATGGTGAAGCTTTCTGTCCGGTTCGTCTTTCAAAACCAAAAGAGGAGATTACTTTTGGCTGGGATTTTAGTTTACGGGCCCCGACGAGAAGAGCAGTGGCGTTAACCCCTAGCCGGTGGCTCCGGGAAGAATCCCTACTCACATTTCCAGGCCAGTCTGTTTCAGCGAGATCTTCGCCATCAAGCTCTCACTCTCCGGGTTTACATCACATTAATATGGAATGTAACAAAAACTTTGGCAATTCTATCCCTAATCCTGCCAATCAGCTGAATCTGGGCGCTTTTTCCTCGAGTGGCAAAAATCTGGGGCCTATCCAATCAAATATACAAATGGATATGAGTCTAAATGATGGAATCAGGGCTATTAATGATGTTATAATGACCTCACAGGAGGAAAATGCTCAATCCCCAATTATGGAAGGTTTTAAACGACCGAGAGTTAATGCTTCTGCGTCTGACGTTTCTAATATTGATTCAGATGAGGTTTCTAACCCTTTATCGGTAGGTCCAGTTTCTCAGGCCAGCCAGGCCTAATAAAGCTCCTAAGTTGGAATGTTCGGGGCCTGGGCCAACCCCGAACTACAAACTGTCTCAAGCATTCGCTTAGAGACTTGAATCCGGATGTGATATTTTTAATTGAAACAAAACTCCAAGGCCCGAAAATGGAGAAAGTTCAGAAAATGTGTGGATATCCGAATGGCGTGGATGTACCGTCTAGTGGAAGAAGTGGTGGTTTATCTTTTGCTTGGAGAGATAGTTGTACAGTTACCCTAAGATCCTACTCTGATAGGCATATTGATGTGTTGATTGAAAAGGATGCTGATGGTCAGTTTTGGAGGTGTACTGGATTCTATGGAGCCCCTGAAGTACAAAACAGAACTCACACATGGAATCTTTTACGTTAACTTGATGATATGTGTGATACCCCTTGGCTCATTATCGGAGACTTCAACGAATTATTATTGGCTTCCGAAAAGTCCGGTGGGAGAATCTGCAATGATAGGCAGATGAACGATTTTCGTATGGCCTTACAAGACTGTGGCTTAAGTGATATTGGATATCGAGGACCTTGGTTTACATGGGAATGGGGAAGACTTTCATCTAATTTAATTCGAGAGAGACTGGATCGTGGTGTGGCAAGCTCCGGTTGGTGGGAATTATTTTCGAATTTCTCGCTTGATCACCTTCCCCGCGCTTTTTCGGACCATTGTCCCTTCCTTCTAAATACATCTCCCGTGCACACCGATAGTAACCGTGTGAATCACTTTCGTTTCGAGGCTGTATGGCTCACCGAGGACTCCTGTGAGTCGGAGTTTCAAAAATTGTGGCAATCTTCAACTGGTTCACTTTCGGATAGGCTCCGAGATGTTGGTAAATGCCTTGAAGAGTGGTTTAAGAGGATCACTAAGGAGAAGAAAATTCCGGTTCGGGCCCTTAAACAAAGACTCAAGGAACTAAATAATCTTCAACCAAATGATGACACTTTGGAGGAAATTCTTGAAACAAAAATTGCTCTAAATTTAGAGGCTGGTCGTGAGGAATTGTATTGGGAAGAAAGGGCTAGGGCCAATTGGCTTAAAAATGGGAACCGAAATACAAAATATTTTCACAGCTTCGCTTCAAGCCGTCGTCGCAAAAATAAGATTTCTTGTCTAAGAAATGATGATAATGTCAATATCAGTTCTGAAGCTGGTATTCATGATGTGGCTCACAAGTTTTTTAAGAACCTTTTTACTTCACAGGGGTGTGGTGATCCAATACATGTTCTGGACGGTATTAACCCTAGTATTACAGAAGGGATGAATGCAATCTTATTGGCAAAATTCACAAAGGAAGATGTCCTAGATGCTGTTCGTTCTATGGGACCTTTGAAAGCAGCTGGGGAAGACGGTCTTGGTGCCATTTTCTACCAACGCTTTTGGCATATCTTGGGTGACGAGGTGGCTGACTTTTGCATTAAGGCTGCAGAGGGTAATGAGGATTTGGCAGCAATAAATAAAACCCATATCGTCCTCATTCCTAAGGTAACTGACCCTCTTCATATGTCCCAATACCGCCCCATCAGTTTATGCAATGTGCTATTTAAAATCATTTCCAAAATGTTTGCCAATCGCCTTCAGAAAGTCATCTATGCATGTATTGATGAAGCACAATGTGCTTTTGTTCCCGGAAGATTAATATCGGACAATATTATTATTGCCTATGAGTTGCTCCATGCTATGAAATTAAAGAGAACTGGAAAAATGGGAAATTTTGCTCTTAAACTCGACATGAGCAAAGCCTATGATAGAGTTGAATGGCCGTTTTTGGAGTTAGTTTTGGGAAGAATGGGTTTTGACGCGGATTGGACTAGAAGAATGATGGATTGTGTTAAAAGTGTATCCTATGCTATTACGATCAATGGCCAGGTTGGTGAAACTTTTTCACCCACACGTGGTATCCGGCAAGGAGATCCATTAAGCTTTTTCTGTTTGTCATCTGTAGTGAGGGACTCTCGGCTCTATTAAGGAGGGGTACACATGATGAAAAGGTTAGAGGAATCCGTATTACGCGAAGCGCTCCCTTGGTCTCCCATCTTCTTTTTGCCGATGACAGCTATATTTTTGGGGAGGCAAATGCAGTGGGGGCTGCTAATCTTAAGGATATCCTATATACCTATTCCCAATGCTCTGGCCAGCTTATCAATTTTGATAAGTCCAGTATTTTTTCAGTTCGAATGTCAATGAAAATAATCGTGAAAATGTGTGTCGTATTCTTGAAGTATCTAGCCAATCCTGTCCGGACACCTATTTAGGACTTCCATCTATGGTGGGAAGAAGAAAGAAAGAGTCCTTGGCTTTTGTAAAAACAAAACAACTAAGAGTCTTAATTCTTGGTCAACGAGATCTCTATCCTCGGGGGGAAAAGAAATTTATATCAAGTCGATCCTGCAAGCCCTACCTCTTTACGCTATGGGATGCTTCTTGTTTCCTCGTTCTTTATGTAATGATTTGGAATCTATGTTTGCGAGGTTTTGGTGGCAAAAATCTACTAATAAAAGGGGTATGCACTGGTGCTCTTGGCAGAATCTTTGTTTACCTAAGGAGAATGGAGGAATAGGCTTCAGAGATTTAGGATGTTTCAATATAGCTTTGCTAGCTAAATAGGGATGGCGTATCCTGTCGAATCCCACATCCTCGGTTTCTAGAATTCTTAAAGCCAAGTATTTTCCTCAATCTAATTTCCTCCAAGCATCTTTGGGTTCTCGTCCTTCGTATGTATGAAAAAGCATCTAGTCATCTAAAAAGACCCTAGAGCCGGAAATTATTTGGAGAATAGGTTCTGGGAGCTCAGTATCTATTTGGAATGACCTTTGGATTCCTCTATATCCTACACGTTATATTACATCTCCACGGATTCAGAACTTAGACTGGGTTTCTGATCTAATCTGTCCTGAGACAAGGAAGTGGAAGGAAGATCTTATTCTAGAAAACTTCAACATGGATGAAGCGCAGGCCATCTTGTCTATTAGACTACCACGAAGCCCTCAATCTGATTTACTAGCGTGGGGAGGTGAACATTCTGAATGTTTTTCAGTACGCAGTGCTTACAGAATTTTTATCAAAGACTTATTTCCTAACTGCTACTCAGGTTAGTTCTGCAAATCTATATGGTGTTTAAATTGCCCATCCAAAGTTAAAATCAATTTGTGGAAATTTGCCCTGAATTTCATTTCAGTTATGCAAAATGTTTATATTAAACGCATATCTAGCCATAATCTATGCCCTAGATGCTCGAGTGCACTAGAAACTATTTGTCATGTAAGCAGAAACTGTATGTTTGCTAAAAATGTGTGGAATACCCTAGCTATACAGTGGCCTCCTCAAGTTGACCAGTTTGACTTCTGTGAATGGTTGGCTTGGATGTTTGATAATTACAACAAAAATAGACATTCAGAAATAGCAGTCTTTATCTGGCTCTATGGTTTTCACGAAACAAGTATTATCATGAAGGGATCAACCAATCTTTTACATATGTAGCACACTTTATTAAGAGTTACCTTACCGAGCTGGGGATAATCTTTGTGAAGCTTGCTCACCCTCGTACTTTTTCGTCTGTTGAATGGTGTGCGCCGGAGGCTCCTCTGGTCAAATTAAATTTTGATGCTTGTTTCTCTCTACAGTCAAAGTTTCCTTGGTCAGGTTTCATTGTCAGAGACTATCAAGGGCAAATTTTAGGGGTGACTTACCGGGCGAATCAGAACGTGAGCTCTGCTTTTGAAGCTGAAGCCATAGCAGTAACTCAGGGGCTTTCCTTCGCAATCGACTTGGGACTTCCACATTTAGTAGTAGAAGGTGATTGCAGAACAATTATCCAAAAGCTCATTTCACCAGAAGATGATAGGTCAGTTCTACGGCTGTATATATTGGAAGCTAAATCAATTTCTAGGGTTTTCAGAACTTGCCTCTTTAAGTTCACCGGACGGGAAGGAAACAGGGCGGCGCATGCAATGGCCTCCCTAGGACGAAGAGGAAGTGAAGACCGATTTTGGATAGACGAAGCACCACCGGAAGCATCCGCCATTGCCGACCGGGAACGGGGGCTCTTATCGAACAATCACTGAGTCTCTCTCACTTTATTCTCTGAGGTTTTGAGTTGAAAAGATCAACCTCTTTCGTCGGTGGTCACAACTCTCTCATCGCCTTATCGAAAGATTTCAACCGACGTTTTCTGGATCATCTGAGTGTTTTCCCCTTTTCGTTTTTTGTTTGGGTTTTTATGTTCTTTTATTTTATTTCGTTTGGGCTTCTTTTAAACTTTGTTCTTGTTTCTTTTGGACCGCTTTAGTTTAGTCGGTCTTTTTATATCTAATAATTATCAGATGGTACCTTTATCAAAAAAAAATTATTTTAAAGTTTCTTCTGTTAATACTTATATAACGAAATGGAACTTTTAGATATTTTGAAAATAACTCGGACTGAACCGGAGGAGACTTGGAGGGCCAGCTTTATGAATCCAATATGGACAATATTTCAAAGATGTATGCTTTATATATCAATGGCCCATATCATTCCACAATTACGGAGTTAAGCCCATATCAAAATTTGGGCATAATCAAAATGGAGTTAAACCCTAAGCCCTCTCTGATTGCCGTTTTTTCAGAAATTTCCGTTCAAAATTCTGTATTGATTTTAGGGTTTGTTTTCCCTCTTTGATTCCCTAACTTGGGTTACAACTTACGACTTTTATTGTGCGTGAAGGGTTTACGGGGATTTGGGAGGAGATGGGTTTATATTCGAAACGTTCAAAAAAAGCTAGAACCAAAGATGTGGAGGACTTGGACGATTCGGAAAATGAGGAATTATTTGTCGATGGCGAAGAAAAAGAAGAAGCTGAAGTAGAAGAGGATGATGATGGAGAAGAAGAGGATGAAGAAGATATTGATGATGATTATGACGACAACGACGTTGAAGAATTAGAAGATACTGACGAAGATGATGACGGAGAAGACGGAGGCGGAGAAGAAGAGGACAAAGATGGTGAGATGGAAGAGCTTGAGAAAGAGTACAAGGAGCTTCACAACCAGGAACAGTATGTTAATGGAGATTTATTGCTTTATCTGCGTTTCTAATTTTATTTCTGCTCCATTTTACATCGTTTAGTTACAATACACTTAGATTGACAATTTGACAGAGTTGTGTTTGAGGAAATATTGAATTATGTTTTCTTCAAGCTTACTGTTTTATTTTTTACTTTTGTTTTTCAAATTAGAGATATATTGAGGAATCTGACGCATCATAAGGATGAAGATGTTAAAAAGGGTCAAGCAGTGAAGAACCAAAAGGTAATATATATATACATCTTCCATAGCGTTTACATGAACTTGAATTCAATGATGTTTGGCTTATTAATTATATAATGATTATTTTTATGAAAAAAATTGTCATTTATATGTATGGCTATATTTTTGTTGGTGCTGTTACCAAACATTCTCCTTATTTTGCCAAGGCTCTCTGGGATAAAAATCTCGAGTTCAGGTTCTTGCTTCAGAAAGCCTTCTCCAGTTCGAATAGACTACCACGGGTACCCTTTTTTCATCTGTTTATCGTGTATTTTTGTTTTCTTTCCTCAATTGAAATGTTTGTTTATTTATTCATTTAAGATTTATATGAGGGCTTTTCTACCAGGATCCAGTCAGGTCTTCATTTTGTGTATTGGATGAAGAAGTCAGTGCTGCGTATTCAGACCTTATTACTTCATCAAAGAAGACTTTAGATTCTTTATTGGAACTGCAGGAGGTATGGCTTCTCTACGTTCTGTCTACTTAATATCTTCTACGTTTAGATAACGTTTGTCAATTAATGCCTTTAATAACCTTACCTGAAATTTCATTTTCCTCTCATATTTTCTTCCTATCTTTATCATATTGTCAGGCTTTGCTGGATAACAATCCATCAATTGCTCAATCTTCAGAGGGTATGTTACCTATGCTTTTGTTATTTTGTTATTATACCAGATTGTGATATACTGCTGCATTGCCTGTTTCGTTCTGTGCTTAGTTTAAGTTAATAACATATGCCAATACTCTATTGATAACCATATATCTTTTATATCAGATGTTATTCCCCCCTTTCAGTGTAAGCGAGTACTTAAATATGTATCAGTTTACATGTTGCACCAAGTCTGGTATCTTAGACTGACCCTTATAGAATGTTTTGTTTTCTACTCTTATTTTTAACCTCTAGAAGATCCTTCTTTAATATGTGACTGCTGATCCATCCAATTTGTCGTCTAGTCTCCTTTCGGTTGTTTGTTTATGTTCTTTTTCACCGAATATATGGTTTTAATGTGCTATGTTCACTAGATGATTACATAAACATTCAAACATCAAAAAAATTATTAAACCTGCATATTATGGATCTCATTAATGCTCTCATTACCTTAATCCTTCATCCTACTCTTAAGGTAATGATGATCAATCATCTAAGAAGCTTTCTGGAGATTCTAAGAACTTGGACATGGAAGATGATGAAGAGTGGCTACGGATTTCTCAGATGAATAGAAGGTAGCACACTTTGGATCACTGTTTCTTTGTTGCTCAATCTCAACTGATATTACATGTTAAATTAGAAGTTGGAATGATAGTATTAATTGGCTAAGTTGATTCATGTAGAAAGAATGAGGTGGTCGCTTTGGTGACTTCTATTATGTGTTCATTCATCTAAAAACACCATATTTCTTAATTGTTTGTTCTTGGAGTGTTTGCTGGTGCTATTTCATATATGATCTAGGTTGATCATGATTTCAAGATTATGATTCGTGATTGGAAAACTTTATATTAAACATTTCTGTAGATGCTATACTTAAACAAGCATTAGCCATCATTAGTTACATATTGTTATTATAGACTCTCCTCAAAGTTGCTAGATTTGAAAATGCTGCATTAAAATTGTTTGTTGATTCCTGGGCTGGCATCAGTGCATTAATGAACATCCATCTATAGCTTTTATGGTTTTGACAAGCTGATCATGTCTTTGTGTTTTCCTTTTTCTTCTAAATTTTATTTCTCTTCTTTTTTATACTCTTTAGTCTTTACTCTCCTTGTGCAAATATTATTTCTTGATACGAGCCTTTTAAGTTAACGGGAAAGTTTAATGCTTGAATCCTGCAGAATAGCCACTTTCAGAGATAAAGCAGTTGACAAATGGCAGAGAAAGACAGAAGTCACAACTGGTGCTGCTGCAATCAAAAACAAATTGCAAGCTTTTAATCAGGTTTGATCCTAAGCTGACACTGACTCACTGATATTAAACCTGTGCCGTATTTGGTGTAAAATAAAACTCACTTGGCTCTTATTTTCCTATGCCAGAATATTAGTGAACAAGTGGCAGCCTATATGAGGGATCCAACTAGAATGATAAAGCAAATGCAACAAAGACGATCGACAATTGGCATATTTGGGGATGTAAGTTATTTAATTTATAACTAGTTTAAGCTGAATTTACTTAAAACATTAACATAGATCTGGTGTGCTTTCTATACTACGAATTTTCTTTTTGTGTTTTTTGCTTCTATTGATGACATCACCTTTATTGGGCAGGTTACTGAGTCCAATAGTAATGCTAATGGAGAGGTAATGTTTTCTCTTTATTTACTCTAGGCTTTAATAAAAGACGTGATATTTGTATTCAACAGCTAGGTTCCGGCCTCATTGACATACCATGCAGAACGCATGGTACGTTATATGGGTTTGCTTTGGAGGATGTAATTTTTGCCCATACCATTTAAAATTCAGGGTAGTTGGATAGATATATACACCTATAGGATACAAAGAGAAGCTTGTTCTAAAGGTCTTGTTCTGAGAAAACTTTGAGGAAAGTAAAGTTGCTGATGGTGCAGTCGCGAGGAGTGATTCAGTACTTCCAAAGTAAAATGATGATGATTTGGATCCATAAGAATACTGCTTTTTGTTATTAATACATGTTATGCTCCTTTTTCTCCTGTCAAATGATTTTTTATCTTTGAATCGTTTGTATGATCAGGAAGCACATCCCGAAGGTGATCCCGAGCTTCTGGATGATTCTGAATTTTACCAACAGTTGCTTAAGGAATTTTTTGAGGCCGTTGACCCAACATCATCTGGTAAATAGTGTTTACCAACTTTAAAATTTTTCTTGCATTATGAAGGATATTTCCCCCCCTTAAAACAACATTACTACTGTATGACCACAGAGACAGCCTTCTATGCCTTAAAAAGACTGCAAACTAAGAAGAGAAAAATAGTTGATCGCCGTGCATCAAAGAGTCGAAAGATCAGGTAGGTTCTTCAAATGTGAATGGATTGGCACCTTGTAATATCGAGTCAAGTGCATTTCTTAATGTTGTACATTTCGTGTTGAATAACATTTTTCAGGTACCATGTTCATGAGAAGATAGTCAACTTCATGGCACCTGAGCCCATGAAACTTCCTCCCATGGCTCCAAAGTTATTTGAGAACTTGTTTGGATTGAAAACCCAATAACATAATGCTGGAATCTGCATTTGGAATTTTGTAGTATTGCTTAGTTTGAGCTATTTAATGCGTAAAAGATAGTATGTTTTACTATGATGTATAATTATTTTTTCACAAAGTCCATCGAAAGTGGTTATAGCATCATGCACCTTTGAATGTTGGTATCGACACAATTACAATATGGTGGGGGATGCTAAACTGGACCTTGTATGCCACTAGTGGTATTTATCGAGCTAATCGATCAAGAATTGAACTGTGCTCAATTCGACTTGAAAATTATTCGATTCGTGCTTGACTTAATAAGCTTGTGCCTGTTAAGTTTGTCAGAATTTTTACCCTGTTTTTTTAATGTGTAAAATTTAGTAATATTATATGGAGTTTGATATTAACTTAAATTAATAAATTTAAAAAATGTTTACAAAAATTGTGAATCATTTTTAAAATTTAAACTCCTAGATAACAAATTACAAATACACCAAATTTACATAATGAAGAAAAACTATTAACGAGCTATTTATAAATTTATCAAGTTAAATTAAATTTGAGTTAACTTATTGAGGTCTTAAGTCGAGCTCGAAATATTTACGAGCTACTCAATTTAGTTAACACTCTATATGCCCCTGGAAAAACATTAATCAATGCTCCTTGAATGTTAGTTACGAGTATATTTTATGGGTAGTTTTAAGGTGAGGCACTCTCAGGGTACAATTAAAATGAAGCTCACTTATACAAATTCTTACAACCTATTCAATTTTTTATTCAAATAGTAAGAATTTACGTTATAATGTAAGAATTTATGTAGTTACACAAATTTTTACATAAGGCAAAATCTATACAAATTCTTATTAAGTTGATAAAAATTTATATAGTTACACAAATTCTTATTCAATTAGTAAAAATATCGATTTTACCTGAATTATTATCCAGTCTTATACAAATTTTTATAAAAATAATAAAAATTTATATAAGACCGCATTTTAGTCTCAAAGACGACTCATACGGGCTTGGGGAGGTGAGTCTTTAGAAAAGGGAGAGTCAATGGGTTTCATTCCCGAGAGAGGGTTGTTAACCAGACGTACCTAACAGCCACGCTTCTCACTTCTTATTTGTGGACTTCGGTCATTATTATTATTAATATGGTAAATTACATGTGAGATACTTTTGTTTTTTGGCATGTTTTGTTTTGGTCATTAATTTAAGAAAGGGCTTGATTTTGGTCATTAAACCGTTAACTCTTGTTAATTTGATAACGTGATATGTTAATTAAAAATAAATAATTTTTAATTTAACTCCTAAATTTTTAAACTTTTATTTTATTTCACCTACTTCAAACAAAAAAAAAAAATTCTAAAATCTTCTTTCTCCAAAATTTTATCCCCTTCAACCCTAACCTTCATCTTTCCTGCTGATATTGTCAACCGCCACTGCTACCTTTGCCATTGTCAGCTATCAATAGAGTTTGCTGAAGGATTTAGGGTTTGGACAAAGTAGACAAACCAATAGAGTTTGTTGAAGGATCTAAGGTTTGAACAACGGGTGTGCGGCGACTGATGGTGGCTAAGAAAGCAATGACAGCTGACGACAATTGCAACAGTAATGGTGATTAATGGCCTAGTGACCTAAATGAAATAAAACGATAACTAAGTGACTTAAATCATATTTTTCAAAATCGATGACCAAAATGAAATAGACCGAAAACAAAAGTGACCTCCCGTGTAGTCTATCCTCATTATTATCTTGATAGTTTAATTTAAACATGGGTTAATTAGGAGCAACAGGATCATTAATTAAGTTATACGTGATCAGCTAAAAGAAGATGCTGTCGGCCTACTTGCATGCATGCAGATGCTTGCTTGAAGATGCTAATTATATTAGTTAAGGTGTCGATGCTTAATCTTATCCTATTATCTACTAAGATCTGGATCTTAATCTCCTCCTGATTAGGGCGGCAAAAACTCAACTTGGAAAAACCTAATTATTAGACTCGACTCAAGGCGGAAAAAATTGACTCGTTTTGACGACTCGTAAATTTATAGTCTCGACTCGACTTGAAAAAAATTCAAATAAAATTTGAGTTATGAAATAAAAATTTGAATAACTCGAAATTTTTAGTAATTAGTTGATCCGTTTTCAAGTTTGAATCGAGTCCCTCAATTCTTTCTGAACATATTATATATTACATGTGAAAATCAATGGTGTCTGGTAAGGGGGAGTAGCATGAGCGACCGCTCAAGTCCCCCACCTTCTACCTTCATTAACTTCACATATTTTTTGAGTGACAATCTAGTAAGTTAGTGGTTATCCCTTATTTTTTTTACATGTATTTATGGTGTTTTCTTAACAAAACAATGAAAATAATATGTTTGATAAATTTTTAATCATGTTTCTATGATTTATTAATAAAATATTAAATTAATTGTTTAAATTAATGTAACATTTTCAGTTTTTGTTCAGGACCCAGAAAATGTATGAGACAGATCTGGTGAAAATATGAAGAAATATATAAGTATATCGTATATAGATATAAAAGCTCATTTAAATTAAAATCAATATGTATTATAATATTATAAATAATCACAATTAAATTTGTAAATAAACTTGAAAATTAATCCAGTTTATCTTTGAATTGTGAACATCACGGTTCTCATCGTATTCTTAGATGAGAGAGATTAACCGTTAAACTCGTACATAAAATATAAAGGCACAACAAAACTTAGAAAGAAACATTAATGGCGTATTCTTGGGAGTGTAAATTAATAGTAGCTAGTAGTACCAGATGATCATCTTTATTCTAATTTCTAGCTAGTAGTTCCAGATGGCTAATTTGCAGAGGACCTATAGGGGAAGGGAACTTGGCCGGCCTCGATGTACTCGACGTCGGCCACGAGCAGCTCGTACTGCCTCTTAACTTGGTCGGCAGTTTTCCCTCCAACGGCCTTGGCAACGTTGTACCAACGGTTGGGGGTGTCCTTGTCATAAACAGCCAAAGCCCTTTCGAAGTCTTTGTTCTGCTTGGCTGTCCATGAACCAGACATTGAGGTGGATGCCATTTTCTACTCTTCTGCTAATAATCAATGTAGGTTGCAGAAGCTACAAAGGGATAACTAATAGGAATGCAACTATGGGACGGTATGAGCAAATGAGTTTGGAATGGCTGCTCTTTTATAGGCAGTGGTGGGGTATGAGTTGGCGTAGAAATCTTGCAAACAGAATTTGTAGAATTTCAGTGATTTGTCTACTTTGGAACCACAAAATTTGTTGGAGGAAACTGAGATGCAAGAGAATCAGTGTCTTAACAAAGAATTTCATGTGTTTGAACTCTCTGCAATCGCTATGTTTATAGTAAAATTTTCAGACAGATAGAGTCGAACCATGTTAAAATTTTCATATTGTTTTACGTAATTATTTTTGTGCTTACAAATTCCTAACGGTATCCACATGGTTCCTTAGTTTTAAACGGAAAGGTGGTCCATATCCAATGATGAGGATCCAACTGACATCCACGTTAGTGAGGCTCAACTCAACCAAGTTGCAATAATTCGAGTGTAAAATATCAACATTACATCAAGTAATCTTCAAAGGTGCAAAAAGGGTCTGATTTTCTCCTTGTATTTCTCAGCATTATTTATAGTTTGTATTTCTTTGGATAACAGCAGCATTATTTATAGTTTGTATCATTAAATGAAGTGAAGATAGAGAGATGTTCACAAAAATGGAAGGCTAAGATTGTGAAAGCAACGCCGTTTTTGATTAATCATCCATAGAATACAAAAATGGAAGGTCTAGAGGGAAACGAAAGGTATGGGCTAATAGGGGAGAATATGCAAAGCGAAATTTCAATTTTTTTTCCAGTTGTACAAAAAATATTAAAGTCTATATACCACATTATTATATATAGAAAAAAACCATGTCAAATTATTTAACAGAACTAGCAAAAAGGTTGTCATTGAGATTAACAATACATATTTTCAAGTGTAGTGGTGGACTAAAGATAATCAAATCATAATAGAAAGATTAGTTCCGTAAAAAAAGCATAATATAAGGGTCTTTTTATTCAATTTAACCTTAACCCCAAACCCCCTTCATTTGATTAGTTAGTGCAAGGTTATTATTGGGTAAGACCGGGATGAAAACAAAAAGGTGTGTAGGAGAGAATATTTCAAAGATTGTGGCTTCAATAAGCTTGGGAAAGGTGTGTGATATATTAAGACACGATCCCCATGCAAATTGGATATAAATTAATAACGTTCTTTTTATTTGTTTCCACCCAAATTGCATTTGGTGCCCTTAAAAATTTGAAATTCATATATAATTTAGAAATATTTTAAAAAAATTTATATATTTTTATTAAAAATCTATTTTCGCCCCCTAATTAACCCTTAAAATTTTATAAGTACGTTCCTACTATTGTAGGCGGAGACTTTAATTGTGTAAAGGCCAAGGAAGAAAGAACAGGGGACAATGTTTGCGAGGCACAATGGAGGATGCTGTCAAATTTTTAACATGAAAATGGTCTTATAGAGTTACCTACAAAGGGGGGCATTTCACTTGGTTCAAAGGCAATCAAAGCACTGCAAGTAAACTAGATCGATTCTTCGTTTCCCCGGAAATCATCCAGTGCCACCCTTCGCTAGAGCAAGAGATTCTCCCAAGAGGTATATCAAACCACTGTCTTGTACTTCTCTTTGAAAAAAATATGAAGAGCAGACCCAGGCCGTTCAAGTGGTTCAACCACTAGTCATCCAATGCGGAATATAAGAGGAGGGTTAACCAAGTCCTGGAGAATGCTGATCCCCAAAACGTTGGGATGCTATTGAGGACAGTAAAGGAACTGACAAAAGAATGGGCCCGAAGCAAACAACGCGAGGAAGTGGACTCGATTGATTCCCTGGAAAAGAAAATAACAGAAATGGAGTGTACTGCCATCACAGAGCCAGCAAATCAAGAGAGATGGGACGAGATTAAGAAACTGAGAATCGCATTGTGGAACAAGTACATCAAAGAAGAGCGGGATTGGCTTCAAAAATCTCGAATAAGATGGTTTAGGGAAGGAGATAGAAACACAACATTTTTCCACCTTAATGCAACTATGAGAAATAAAAGAAACCATATTGCAATGCTAAAGATAGGGAGCAGTACTATTGTGGATCAAAAGAGAATTTTGAAGGCGTTTGTCGACCACTTTAAGAAGCAGTTCAACACGTCCAACACCATCCCAATTAAGGATTTGGGTATCAACCTCCCTAGACTAAGTGATGAAGCATCAAGAGCACTCGAAGAACCCTTTTTAGAACAGGAGGTATGGGGAATCATCAGGGAAGCAGATGGCAATAGGGCACCAGGACCCGACGGTTTCAATTGGAATTTCTTTAAATGCTTTTGGCCCAATCTGAAAAGCAGCATTATGTCGTTTCTTGACAGTTTCTTCGAGGGGAAACCAATAGAGGCATCCATAAACGAGACGTTTATCGCCCTCATTCCCAAAATCGAATGCCCTATGAAAGTAGAAGAATATCGCCCAATATCCCTGGTGGGCAGTGTATATAAGATCGCAGCAAAACTACTGGCAAATCGTTTGGGGTCTGTAATAGGAGAGGTTGTGGGCGAAAACCAGTTCACGTTTGTGAAGGGGAGACAAATTCTAGACTGTGCGTTCATCGCAAATGAAGTTGTACACGACATTCACCTGTATAAAAAATCAGCGCTTGTCATCAAAGCAGACTTCAACAAGGCTTATGACTCTATTGACTGGAAATTTTTGGATACCGTTATGAAAAACATGGGCTTTGGTATGAAATGGAGGAGCTGGATCAATTGGTGCATCGCCACCCCGACTATAGCAATTCTGGTGAACGGGGAGCCTTTGGAAAAATTCAATGTCAGCCGCTGCCTCCGGCAGGGCTGCCCATTATCACCACTACTCTTTAATCTCGTAGGTGAAGCCCTCAGTGGTTATCTCAAGAAAGCTGAAAGCATGTGTATCATTGAAGGAATTAACATTGGTCAAAGCTCTACCAAAATCTCCCACATTCAGTTCGCGGATGATCTGATCATGTTCCTTGACGGAAAGGAGGAATGGCTACTCAACACCAAAAGAATATTACGAATATTTGAAATGGCGTCGGGCTTGAAACTAAATGCGAATAAGACTAAAGTGTATGGTGTTAATGTGGAAGAAACCACGGCAAAAAACTGGGCAAGTGCAAGCAATTTCGGCTTTGAGAAGTTCCCTACTTTGTATCTAGGACTTCCTTTGGGCTACAACAAAAATTCGAAAGAAATGTGGAAACCAATCTTAGACAAAACTGAAAAGAAACTAGCTGGATGGAAAGGGAATTTCCTATCCCTTGGCGGCCGCATCACGCTCATCAAGTCTGTGCTAGCCAGCATCCCGACATACTACATGCCTCTTTTCCAAATGCCTAAGGAGATTGCTAAGAAGCTCAATTCCCTGATCGCAAAGTTTCTATGGGGCGTGAAAGACCAGCATGGAATTCACTGGGTAAGTTACAAGCAGGTATGTAAGTCGAAGGACATGGGCGGATTGGGGCTCGTCGATGTTGGAACCAGAAACACAACCCTCCTCAACAAATGGATATGGAGGTTTGGATGCGATGCGGACAACTTATAGAGAAAAACTACAGTGGCTAAATATGGGTATGGCATTAGAGCATTCTTACCTGATTCTGCAGTGCCGAGAAAGCAATCGTGGCTCTGGAAGGTGATTCTAAAACCACTAAGGTACGACGATGAAATCCTAACAAACAACCTAAAATTCATTTGTGGGGATGGTAGTCGCATCAAATTCTGGGAAGACGCTTGGACAGAAATGCAGCCTTTAAAAACTGCCTTCCCTAGAATCTACGCGGTGGCTGTGAAGAAATCAGGAATGATACAAGAGTTCGGGAAGAAGGAAGACGGGATATGGAGGTGGGAAATTGAAATGCGCAGGAACTTATTTGACTGGGAAATAAACATCTGGGATAAATTTCTGGAAACAATCAACAAAGGCATGATGAATAGCTCCAACAATGATTCATTAGCGTGGTTGGGATCTGCGAAGGGATGCTACAATGCGAAAGACTACTGCGAATTATTATCAAATAATGAAGGAAGCATAGATGGAATTTGGAAGCTGGTATGAGCCAATCTCGCACCTCCCAAAGTCGAAGCATTCCTGTGGAGGGCGTTGCAGGATAGAATCCCCACATTCAAGGAACTCGAAAAAAGGGGGATTGAAAACATGACGAGAAAAAGATGCAGCCTATGTGAGGCGGAACAAGAAGATACAAATCACCTGCTTTGCTGCTGCATGATTACCTGAAAGGTGTGGCAAGCATGGTGTAAGGCTTGGAATACATGCTTTGTAATCCCAAGGTCGGTGAAGGAAATGATCACAGCATGGTTGGAGTTTCACACCAATCAGCAAAAAAAAGGAAATATGGCACCTAGGCTTTTTCGGCATAATCTGGTCAGTATGGTTATGTAGGAATGAAACGGTATTTAACAAAAAGAAGTTCACCCCAGAACAGATCTTCGACATTGCTTTACTAAGAATCAGGCACTGGATAAAAACAAATGGCCCGAGAGGATCTTGACAGTCTCGGAATTCACTAGGAACCCAATGCTGGCATGTTCCGTGGTCCCTGTAAAAAAAAACAAAGCCAACAACAGCTGGGTCGCACCTAGTAGAGGGACTCTCAAATTCAATACGGACGCAGCCGTGAGAGGCATCGTGGGATCAGCCGGTATCGGAGGCGTATTGAGAGACCATCAGGGAAAGACTCTCATGAAGTTTTCAAAGAATATTGGGGCAATGGATCCCACTAAAGTCGATCTGTTGAGCATCATCAAAGCATGTAAACTCTTTCTCGAATCCATTTGGTTTGGAAAGGCGAAGCTAATCATTGAATCCGATTGTCAACTCGCGATAAAATGGGGTTCATATCCCCCATCGGCTCCAGCAAGCTTTTCGAATCTGGCCATGGAGTGTAACAGGTTGTACGTGTTGAATAAATGGGAACTACAATTTTTACACATGGAGAGCAACACAGTGGCTCATGAACTAGCAAGAAAAGGCCTAAACCAGGATGTGAATGAGATGTGGGAGCTACCAACGGAGGCTGAATTTAGCAGAACTGGGGGTGTTTTAATCCCCAGGATGAACGGGTAAATTCCAAAGCCACCCTACTAAATATGTTAAATATGTTTAAGTGGTTGTAAAGCATGTTATTCAAAAGGAAGGAAGGTAGGGTCCATGTGACTGTAGTGTACAAATGGATGTGAGGCAGACCCGGTCGAGGCAAAATGCCCGACTGGTATATCGTGTACTTTCAAGCTACACCATCGTGCACTCTTTTTCCTTCATAGGTTTTAGGAAGGTTTTTTAATGAGGCCGAGGGTGCTAGCTAATACCTCAATAAAACAACCTTTATTTTCAAATTTTTTTTATAAGTTCGCCCTTAACATAAAATTTCGCATTTGTCACTGATAATATCAATTCTTTTTTCATGCAACTAACTGGACTTTATCAATGCTAAGTATAATTTACATGGAACTGTATAAATTGTGTAGTGGTGTTCATGTTCATTCAAGCATTAGACGATTCAGTGAGACCAAACCAAGATATTGTGGGCCAAAAGATGCTCATGCTCTTTATACTGATCTTTGAGGTGTCGTTCTCGTTTAAGTGAAGGTACAAAAGTCAAAAATTTCGGTTACTGTCGATTTCTTTGTGCTATTCTGAGCTTAATGTAGGCTGCGGGAGTGTAAAATAGAATTCGGTTAACAGTTAATAAATTATTTCGATTAATCATTAAATTTAAATTGTTTAATATTTGATCTTAAACGCATCGAAACTGTCTGGAAAATCCTTATCCAATTCTGATCTTGTGGCTTGGTGGAATGTGTTGACTAAGGAAGCGAGGAAGACACTTAAATTAGGTAGGAGTATTAAGGGAGATGAGCAGGAGGTGGTTAGGGAGAATGCACTTTTGAAGAATAATTAATGGGGACAAGGTCGGGCGAGAGTATTACTGCTTCCGTGAAGGGATGGGCATTTCACCCGGGTCTGACGGGTTCTGACCCGACCCGATCGGGTCGGGTATTTTTATGAAAAAATCAGGTTCGGGTCGGGTTTTTGTGTAGTGTGAGGTCGGGTCGGGTTCGGATGGGCCAAAAACCCGACCCGACTCGTGCCCATCCCTACTTCCGCGGGCGTAAGGAGCAGTATGAATGTGTTGACATGGTTCGTGCGAGGGCCGGTGACGGATGTTAAGTTTCCGGTAGTGAGAAGATTAATTAAGGAGCAGAGGGTTGAGTTGGCGTCCTTGCAGGAAACTATAAAGGCAATATTGATGGAAGAGGATTTTAGAAATATCTGGTATGTAGACTTATAAATCATAAATCGTTTAAACACTTTAATTCAGATAATCACGTATTTTCACTTCTTAATTATTTAACGTATAGCAAAAGGATTAAAGCCACAATTTAACGTATAGTTTATTAATGAGTATTGATATTGATTCTTCACTAGGGAAATGGTCTATTGACCCCTTGACAGCATGAATGATTGAGACATTACCCAAATTATCTAAAAAATTGTAACCAATAATATCATGCCATGTCAATGTCTCTATTTATTTTTAATTTTTAAATAAAATAGATATTAAAATATTCATTAATTTAGTATATTTCCCAAAACTACCATTTCCCTCATTCCCACCTTGGTTCCCAAACCTCATCCCCACACCCCTTTCATATCCCCGAAATGACTATGTTGAAATATAAGGGTGGTTTTGTAAATAGTTATATTTATCTGTTAAGGTTAGTTAGTTAGTTTTAACCTATTTTTGTATTTGTTAGTTGTATATAAAAGGAAACTTTTCCTCCTTTGTAAATACATTCGAATAATAAAAAATCTCTTTACAATCTTTCTTCTTTCATTCTTGTAAACTCGTATAAACCTCTTCACTGTTAATACTTCTTCCGCCCGGTGATCACCAACAACTCAACATGGTATCAGAGCCACCACCGGTGGTGGTCTTTCCGGCGTCTCAGTCGCAACACTGCGTATAGGTTTGGTGAGGTTTCGTACTGGTCTTGTCTGTTGAATTTGCCAAATCTTTTTCTTCTTCGTTAGTGTTTGTTAGTTTCTTGGAAGTTTCTTATGGAAACGACGATAGATTCGAACCATGTTTTGTTTCTACATGCTTCGGATACTCTGGGAACACTTCTTGTTTCCCATCAGTTAATGGGCATAGAAAACTACAATCTTTGGAGCAGATCCATGAAGATTGCTCTGTTGGCCAAAAATAAAGTTGGTCTCGTTGATGGTAGCTGCAAGAGAGAGTCAGTTGCAGAGGGTTTGAGGTCTCAATGGGATAGGTGTAATGCCTTGGTTTTGTCTTGGATCTTTAACACTGTTAGCCAAGATCTTTCAGCAGGGATTGTGTTTGCTTCTAATGCAGCAATGGTATGGGCAGATCTCAAGGAAAGATTCAACAAAGTAGATGGTTCAAGGATCTATTATTTGCATCGAGAAATAGTAACGCATACACAAAATCTTTCTTCTATTTCTGTGTATTCTCTCGGTTGAAATTGTTGTGGGATGAGTTTGATGCTTTAGTTCCTTTTAACTAATGTGAGTGTGAAATAGCCCGAGGAAACAGTTCGATTCTTGCGCAACAGAGGTTGTTTCAAATGTTGATGGGTTTAAATGACTCGTATTCGATGGTTAGGAGTCAAATCCTTTTAATGAAGCCATTGCCAACTATTAACCAAGCTTATAATATGTTGGTACAAGAAGAAGGGCAACGCCAGCATTCTGCCAATTCGGTGCAGGTTCAAAACGAACCAACTGCATTATATTCTTCTTCTTATTCTCAAGGACATAATCAGTACAAAAAGAAGTTCAATGAGATCTGTGACTTCTGTCACATTAAAGGACACAAAAAGGAAAACTGTTATAGGTTAATAGGGTATCCGCCTGACTTCAAGTTTACTAAGAAAGAGGGAGTAAATACCAAGCAAGCAGCTAATTCAGCAACTACTGAAAATGGTGTAGAAGCTGTGATGCAATCTGATGTTAAGCAAGCTCCAACCTTCACTACTGAGCAGTATCAACAAATTTTAAATCTTCTTGGAAAGGATCCTGTGGTTAAAGGAGCTGCACACATGGTAGGTATGTTTTCTAAATCTTCAATTCAGAATTAGATTTTAGATACAAGAGCCACATGTCACATGACTTATGATTTAAATTGCCTTGATTCTCCTATACCTTGTGATCCATCTTCTGTTGTTCAATTGCCTAATTGTGTTTCTGCTGATGTAACTCATGTTGGATCATACAAGATTGCTTCATCAAGAATTCTTAAAAATGTGTTATGTGTTCCGAGTTTTAAGTTCAATCTTATTTCAGTTTCTCAATTAGCTAGAGATTGGAATAGTGTTATTTTGTTTTCTTCTAATGAATGTGTATCACAGGATCTTTACAATGGAGAGATGAAGAAGATTGGTAGGGTTCGTGATGGTTTATATGTTCTTCATTCTTCTTTAGAATCGAATACTTGTCTTAGTGTTTGTGATGTCAATGAATCCTGTTTACATGTTACTTTGAATTCATTGTGGCATGCAAGGTTGGGACATAGTTCTACTAAGACTTTGTCTCACATTCCAAATGTACATTATAATGTGAAGCTTGAAGCTGAAATAAAGAGTTGTAGCATTTGCCCTCTTGCAAAACAAACACGTTTGCCTTTTAACTTGAGTACCTCTATTTCTAGTCAACCTTTTGATCTGATTCATATAGATTTATGAGGCCCTTACCGTGTAAGCACTGTCCATGGTCAGCGTTATTTTTTTAACCATCGTGGACGATTGTACTCGGATGACTTGGATTCGTTTATTGAAGCTTAAGAGTGATTCTTTTGTAGCCTTAAAGAGTTTCATTAATTTTGTTAGGACTCAATTTTCTGTTAACATTAAGAAAATTCGAAGCGATAATGGGCATGAGTTTTTTACTAATGAAATCAACTCTTTCTTTCAGGAACATGGTGTTGAGCATCAAAGCTCTTGTGTTTATACGCCACAGCAAAACGGTATTGCTGAGCGTAAACACCGCCATCTTCTCGAAGTGGCAAGAGCTTTAAAATTTCATTCTAACATGCCTACTAAGTTTTGGGGGTATTGTGTTAATGCTGCATGTTATATTGTTAATAACTTGCCTAGCAGGGTTCTTAACTGGAAATCTCCTTTTGAAATTTTGTATAAACAATCACCTGATTATTCTATGCTGAGGGTTTTGGGGTGTTTAGCATATGCAACTGTTGTTAACTATTCAGATAAGTTTGCGCCAAAAGCTATTGCTTCTATATTCATGGGTTACTCTCTTGTTCAAAAGGGGTATATTTTGTTTAATCTGGAGAATAAACAGTTCTTTGTGAGCAGGGATGTGGTCTTTCACGAGAGTGTTTTTCCCTTCAAATTTCCTGCTAAGTCCTCTTATCTTTTCCCTTCACCATCGCATGATAATTTGACTTTTCTTGACATTGAGTCTGAAACACCATCTTTGCATGTGACATCTTTAGACCCAAGCAATGATCATCATTCTGAGGTGGTTATACCAGCTCAAGGAGGTGAGCAGCATGGTTCTAGTGTTGCTGCTGATAATATTGAGAATGTTGAGACTTCAACACTTGACACTCAGGTGCTTAACAATGGTGATCGTGTTGTTGACAATGCTGATGTGTCCCAAATTCAAGTTGCTACAAGGAAATCCTCAAGAGTGCAACGTCAACCAACATGGTTGAATGATTATGTTTGTGCTAATCCTGGTTCTCATAATAAGCATTCAATAGCTAATTATGTTTCATATGAGAATTTGCCTTTACAAGCTCAAGCCTTTGCTGTGTCCATTTCATCTACAAGTGAACCGCGAACATATAAGCAGGCCATGCATGATGAAAATTGGGCCCTTGCAATGAAACAAGAGATTTCAGCCTTGGAATCCAATGGAACTTGGGACTTGGTTGAGTTGCCAGCTGGTCATATACCCATTGGATGTAAATAGGTGTACAAGATTAAATATAATGCGGATGGGTCTATTGAGCGTTACAAGGCGAGGTTGGTGGCGAAAAGATATAACCAGCAAGAAGGCATAGATTATCATGACACATTTTCACCTGTTACAAAGATGGTTACGGTTCGAACTGTTATATCTTTAGCAGCCTTGAATGGATGGCCCCTTTATCAAATGGATGTTTTTAATACTTTTTACAGGGGGATTTATTTGAAGAAGTGTCATATACACTTCATGAGGGATTTAATCATCAAGGAGAAAGCCGTGTATGTCGATTAAGGAAGTCGTTGTACGGCCTCAAGCAAGCTTCACGTCAGTGGAACCTTAAACTCACTGAAGCTTTGGTCCAGCATGGCTATATTCAGAGTTTGTACGATTATTCTATGTTTACCAAGCGTGATGGCAACAAGTTAGTAATCCTGTTAGTATATGTTGATGACCTGTTAATAACAGGGAATGATGCAACATTGATGAATGAACTTAATGATGTCTTGAATCAAAGCTTTAAGATGAAGGATCTGGGGCAACTACGATATTTTTTGGGAATTGAAGTGCTTCGATCCAGGGAGGGAATCATTCTTAATCAGAGAAAATATGCTCTTGAGTTAATTGCTGACTCGGGCCTTGGAAATGCTAAGGTTGTATCAACTCCTTTAGACCAGAATCTTAAGCATTGTTTGCATGATTCTGCATGTGTTGGAACGTTAGCTGAAGAAGCTTATTTAGCAGATGTGGGATCTTATCAGCGTTTGATTGGGAGGCTTCTGTACCTTACCAATACCAGGCCGGACATAGCGTTTGCTATTCAATATTTGAGCTAATTTATGCACAAACCACAAAAGGAACATTATGATGCAGCTTTAAGGGTGGTACGATATATTAAGAAAGATCCTGGTCTGGGCGTTTTACTTTCAGCACATGGGGAGCCAAGTCTGGTTGCGTTCTGCGATGCTGATTGGGCTGCGTGTTCGTTAACTCGAAGATCAATCACCGGATATTGTGTAAAGTTAAGGCAGTCTTTGATATGTTGGAAATCAAAGAAGCAGTCCACCGTATCTCATTCTTCAGCAGAAGCTGAATATCGCAACATGGCATCAGCAACTACAGAGGTGATTTGGCTACGAGGTCTGTTACATGAACTTGGATTTCAACAGCAGCAGCCAACACTCTTGCACAGTGATAGTCAGTCAGCCTTGCAAATTGCTTCCAATCCGGTGTTTCATGAACGCACGAAACATATCGAGATTGATTGCCATTTTATAAGGGAGAAAATTCAAAACAAGGTTATTCAACCTCAACATGTGTCTACTGTCGAGCAACAAGCAGACATTCTAACTAAAGGACTCTATGTTCATCAGCATGAGTATCTTAAAGCCAAGTTGGGTGTGAAAAATGTTTTTTCACCCTCCAACTTGAGGGGGGTGTTGAAATATAAGGGTGGTTTTGTAAATAGTTATATTTATCTGTTAAGATTAGTTAGTTAGTTTTAACCTATTTTTGTATTTGTTAGTTGTATATAAAAGGAAACTTTTCCTCCTTTGTAAATACATTCGAATAATAAAAAATCTCTTTACAATCTTTCTTCTTTCATTCTTGTGAACTCGTATAAACCTCTTCACTGTTAATACTTCTTCCGCCCGGTGATCACCAACAACTCAACAGACTACGACTCGATTCGACTAACTAATGGCTATTGTTCATCATTCACTGTAATTACTGCACCAAATACACATAAATAGAGACTATAAATGGCAGCAAACAAATGCAATAAGCTAACAACAACAAGAACCATTTTAATAAAACAAACTGTCACTGCATAATTTTATGTTTGGCAAAGTATTCGAGTTCGAGCAGGGTTCATCAATGGAGTATTACTAGACGCTTTACCAGGTTTAAGAGCCAAGGGTGGCATTGTTTAACCTCTCCAAAGCCAAAATCAGAGCTTGTGTACCCAAATTTCCTTCCGCATGAGCCTTGAGCAACAAATAAAGCTGTTGAGCCAAAGCTAAACCGAGCAAAGCAGGTGGTGAATGATGAACCCTGCTCGAAAGGGGTGGGGGATGGGGTTTGGGAAAGAAGGTGGGGATGAGGGAAATGGTAGTTTTGAGAAATAATCTAAACTAATGAATATTTTAATGTACATTTTATTTTACTTTTTTATCCAAAAATTTAAAATAAATAGGAACATTGATGTGGCACGATATTATTTGTTATAATTTTTTTAATAAAGGACATTAGATTTTTAGAGTAATTTGGGTAACATCTCAGACATTAGGGGTTGAAGAGTTCAAAAAATATCTGGACAAATTAGCCTAGTTACTTTGTTTTAAATGGAAGGCATGTCCCCATATCTTTGTACCTCCAATGATGAGGATTCAGATTCATTCACCAACTAACTTCCACGTTAGTCAGGTTCGACCAAGTTGCAATACTTTCAGAGAATCTTCCATTTGTAAAGTATCATTCCTTGCAAAAGAATGAGGTTGGTATAGTGCAAGGACCTATACAGTAATTTTACCCGTAACAAGAGAATCAAATGTCTTTCACCCTTTGTATATAAGAATACGTAGCAGCAGGGTTTACCAGTTAAGAGTGTCAAGTTGCAGGAGGTCATCTTCATGTGATGATTGGTTGAAAATTACGCATCCACCTTTCTACTACCAAAAATGAATTCTCAAAGAATAATAATAAAGTGATTTGGAATCCTTATCATTCAATCTAATCCCTTTGAAAGTAATATATGTGCATTGTGGTTGTGGCAAGGAGGAAGTTGGATTTCATGTAAGAGAGTGCGAACTATCAGGAAGTTATATTAAAAATGTAGGGGTGCAAAATTAAATTATTAATAGAAAATAGAAAAAATATATATATATATATATATATAATATAAGAGAACTTAAAATTTTTAGGGGTGCGGCTATCTCCCAACACCTCTGTGTCCGTCCCTGATTGTGGGTTGCTTTTCCTCTCCCAATGACTTTGCTTCTTTTGCCAAATGTTCCCCTTCCTTTGAATTTGGAGCAAAAATATCAGGGTTTTGTTTTTTAGCCAATTTTAATGGATGATTTTGATTAGGGATGGTCAAATTATTCATAGGGTCGTTTTTTTAATTATTTTAGCCGGTTGTATGTTGAATAATTATCTAATAAATTATGTTATATTAAAATTCTATGTTCTTTTTCGGTGTCTCTATTTATGCCCCATACTTAAAATTAGGTTTAGGGTTTAGGAAATTTATGATAGGGTGTACTTTTAGGGTATAGGGTGTAGGATTTAGAATTAGGACTTGATATTTGATTTTATAGTGTTTTTTAGTATTGGGCATAAGTAGGAGCACCGAAAAAGAACAATATTTTTATCCTAGAATAAAATTTCCAAATAAATATAATAAAGAAAATATAACAAGCAAATATGGCTTGAATTTTCATCCCATGCATTTGAAAACTGAATCGCTAAAGAAAAAAAAAACCCTTTTAGGTGGGAAGGTCTAGAGGAAAAACGAAAAGTATATAGGCTAATAGGGAAAAATATGCAAAGGGAAATGTCAATTTTGTCCAAATATACCGAGAATATTATAGTGTATATATCACACTACTATATAATAAATCACGTCAAATTATTTAACAAAATAGAAAAAAGTTAAATGCAAAGCTATAATTGGATTAGAGGGACTAAAGATAGTCAGATTAGATTAGAGGGACTATTTCTGTAAAAAAAAAACATGGTATAAGGGTTTTTTACAATTTGACATTACACCCCCTCATTTGAAGTAGTTGATGCAAGGTTATAAATGGGGAAAGGGTAGAGGAAAGCAAAAGGTGTGTAGGGGAGAATATTCCAAAGATTGTGGCTTAAATAAGCATGCCAATGGTGTGGATAAAAGTACTCTCCCTTTTTTCGGTGTATCTACTCATGTCCCAACACTAAAAGATACTACAAAATTAAGTTCTAAGCCTTAACTCTAAATTTTCAATCCTAAATCCTACACCTTATACCTTAAAAAATACACCTTACCCTAAATTCCCTAAACTCTAACCATAACCCCTAACCTAAAACTCTAAACCCTAAACTTAATTTTAAACGTGGAACATAAATAAGGACACCAAAAAAGGACAGAGAATTTCCATCTGTGATATATTAAGACACGATCCCATGCAAATTGGATATAAATTAATCACGTTCTTGCATATATGCTGATATCTACTCTCCATGCAACCGATTGAACTTTATCATTGCTTATGTTTAAATTTAGAATTTACAGGAAATTGTATAAGTTGTGTAGGGGCGTTACTACAAGGGATGGTAACCGCTATAATTTCACAGATTTCGCACTGTATTCGTTCTGGTCTTCTGGAGCAGGTAAATGATGAATTTGAAATCTTAACCGTTTCGTATCCACCCACCCATAATCCGCCATATAAATAAGATTATTAATTATAATGAAATATAATTTTATTTATATTATATATATATATATATATTCAGTGGCGTGGAGTGGATAAATATACTTTGTATCATTTATGTGAAATATATTTGTACTTTAGAGGATAAACGCTTGGAGCATTGGAGCATTAACACCAAAGGAAAATTCATTTTGAAAGTTTGAGAGATGGCAGCGGAAGAAAGAAGACGGTAGAACTCCGATCAACGAGGAACACAAGGGATAAAGACGGTAACGATGTATGTGGAAAATCTGGGGCAAGCACTCCATTGGAAATGCTTATGGTATGCTTTTGTTGAGTGGATCGAAAGATCGATATAAACCAAGAGGGGTGAATTGGATTTTTAAAGACTTTGTGGTGGAAATTACAAATTAAAAATAATAGACAAGGGATTTTAGAGTGGTTCAAGTTCCAAATGAACTCTACATCCACTACCTTAGCTTCACTAAGGATTTGCAACAATTCCACTAATTGCTCTTCCCCTTTTCTAGGCTAAGGAGGCAACCCTTACAATATCGGTTGAATTTTCTACCCAAAATTCAACCCAATCCTCACAACAAGAGAACAAAGAAATTTGTTGGCTAATGAAGTATCTCTCAATACAAATGATAGCCCAATTACAAGCACTCAACCCAATTGAACAAGATAAGAATGAAAATTACAATTGGGGTTTCTAGACAATATGAAATTTTGCACAATTGCTTGGATTTGATGAATAGATGTTTTCTTGAAGATCAATTGTAGTTGCTGTAGCTTTTTGATGTGTCTTTTATACCTCCCCATTGATTTCTAGCCGTTTGGGTGGTTGGAAACATAAATGGAGCCGTTGGAACCCTCTCTTACCACCATAAATGCACTTCTGCAGCTACCCGTATCGGTACGCGGGGAGGTGTATCGATACCTGTCTTAGAAAAGAAAGAGCCGTTGTGTGCAATAAATTAGGGGTATCGAAACGCACAAAGGCGTATCGGTACGGGGTATCGAAACGGTAAGGGCCGTATCGATACCTTTTTCTCAACTAAACTCACTGTCGATATCCGTTTCGGTACGGGGGTTAGGCGTATCGATACGGGTCAACGACCTTTTAAAGTTTGGTTACCAACCAACTGACACCAACAATCATATTTTTAAACCGACTTAATATTTAAAAATCATAAAGCCCGTATCGATACGAGGGTTTAACGTATCGGTACGCCATTCAAACTCATTGAATTTTAACACAGGGGCGTATCGATACGAGGGTTTGCCGTATCGATACGTGTTCCGACAGTAACCAAGTTTGGCAAAAAGGTATCGATACGCTTGGTAGTGTATCGATACACCTGAACGGTTTTCAATGGTTTTGCCTTGAAACACTTAGAAAATATTTTGAGTTTGAGTTTTACAAATCAATTTTAAAGTGTTGGTGTTTTAAAACTTATTAAGGGACTTATAAAAACAATTTTAAGTTTTTCAAATTGATCCTTAAAGATCTAGTTATATCAAAATCAAACATAGGTTTTACAATCTCCCTTTTTTTGATATAACAAAACTAAAACTTAAAATTTTGACATTTTTGAAAAACCTTTACAAAGTTAACTCCCCCTTAATATAAGCGTGGTAACCTTTGAGTTTAAAATCAAAATATTTGAAGTGTGAGCTAGTTTCTCTCCCCCTTTTTGTTAGATCAAAAAATCTTGAGACAATTAAGTGCATAAAGAAGGCAAAGGTATAATAATAATAAGCAACATAATTTTATTCATCATAGCATCAAACTTGAAGTCCAAACAAAAGCAAAAAGAAATCAAAACATAGGTTTAATCCTAAAACAAACTTAATCCTAAGAATATAAAGCATATGTGCATAAAATAGAAAATCCTAAATGATATGAATGATATGCAAGAAGAAACGTCTAGGCATTGTCTTCGTCATCTTCATCCTCTTCATCATCAACTCCCAATGGCTCATTATCCCGCATGCTATTGCGCCACTCATCATGGAAAGCGGCAAGGGAAATATTCAAAGAATTGTGCCCGCTTTCAAGGGATGTGAGGCGATTCTCCATACCCATCATCCTTGTATCAAAGGTGGTTTCCATGGAAGTAAGACGAGTATTCATGTCCGTGCGCAACCCGGTAAATTGCTCATTGAGATAGGTCATGAGAGCATCCATGGAGGGTTGTGGGACTTGAAGAGCTTGAGGCTCTAACACGGCGGCGGCCTCGGGTGGTAACTCGGCAAGACGTACCCATTCACCATTAAAATATGAAAACTTTGCCCGAGCAAGAGATCGCTCATCAATGGGATCGGTGAGAGGAGTTGGGTAGTCATAAGAGCAATCAATATCCTTTTTAACAAAGAAATAACTCAAAGCCGTACCATATGTAAAGGAGGTGACGAGAGTTGTGTGACGATTTTGCACGAGGTAGACGATCTCCGCGAACATGAGTCGAGCAAGATTTGGGCGTTTTTTCTCACGGAAACAACGGATCCAAAAATCATCCACTTGACGGATGGTGGAATATTTTCCTCTGGAGGGACGAAACCACCAAGATACCATCAAATGTAAGATCTGGTCTTGAGCATTTAGGGCGGTGACGGATCCACTAAGAACATGCCCCAAAGCATGCTCATTATCGATGCCTTCATCCTCTAGTTTGAAAACCTCACAAATAGATTTGACATCAAGAATAATTTTCTTCCCCATGAGGAAAGAGCTAATTGCAACAACTTCCCCATCACGACTAATACATTTGGCATTAGCATAGAAAATCAAAACCAAAAGGCAATAGAAAACACCGGGAATAGAGATGAACTCCATGAAGTTCCAACAATGAAACAAAGGAAGATATTCAAACTTAAAACGCTCTGAATTGAGAAATGGAACGGATATTACCCTTTCGGCACGAATCTTATAATTCTCATATTGACGAAAATGAGTTAGACCCGAGTTGCCATCAAAGCATTGCTCATAGATGATTGAGTAGTTTGGACGAGCAATTGCTCCAAGGGTGGATGATTCACCGGCTTGATTAACCCTTGTACGCTTCCTCGATGGTTCTTTTGGTGCCATGATCTAAAAGAGAATTAAGCAAAAGGATTTCTTCAATTTGAGTAAAAATCAAGGTAAAAAAAATTTTGAGAAAAATTTGAAGAGAAGTTTTGAAAAAACAAAAACTTTAAAAGAAAAGATGAAACAAAACAAAAAAATTGAAAAAGAAAAAAGAAGGAAAAAGATTACCTTGATAGAACTTTGAAGATTGAAGAAAAACTAGCACAATTGATGAGAGAGAGAGCACAAAGCTTTGCTTGATTCAAAAACTCTTTTAGAATTGAGTTGAGGTGTGAAAAATATGAAGGAGGAAGTGCCTTTTTATAGGCAAAAACGGCTAGGGTTAATTAGGTTTTGAAGAGTTTGAATTTTGGTAAAAGTTGAACTCATTAAAAGCCAAATTTAATGCCATCTGCACAGTCGAGTATCGATACGCTGAGGGTGTATCGATACGGGGATAGAATTATCTTTTCCGCAAAAATGCCCGTTGGAAAGTCGTATCGAAACGGAGGGGTCCGTATCGAAACGACCCGTATCGATACGAGATGAATCGTATCGATACCCGTGAAGCGAACAAAATTCTGGGAAACAGAATGAAGAACATGTATCGATACGCGTAGAGCCGTATCGATACTATAAGCCCAGAAATGCATATTTGGTTCAAAGAACAACCAAAGGCTAGAACTTAACATCTCCTATGAGTATGCAAATGATGTATGAGCAGTTCTAAGCATATTTTAACAGAATCATACTCCCCCTAACTATAGGCATGGATGAAATTAGTAGTCTAAACACATAAACATGGCATTTCACAAGATCAAGCAAATTTAAGCACAAAAGTGGTCCTAAAAGGTCAAGATAGGCTAGCTAGACCTAACTCTCTCCTAAGGGACCAAAAACGCTCTTTGTCTAAGGGTTTTGTAAATATGTCCGCTAATTGATTTAAGGTGTCTACATACTCTATAACCACATCTTCTTTAAGGACATGATCTCTAATGAAATGATGCCTTATTTCTATGTGTTTGGTTCTAGAGTGTTGTATGGGATTTTTTGTTAAACATATTGCACTAGTGTTGTCACGTTTTAGGGGTATGGTTTCAACTTTAATTCCATAATCTAAGAGTTGTTGCTTCATCCAAAGGACTTGAGCACAACAACTCCCTAAGGATATGTACTCGGCTTCGGTGGTAGATAAGGCTACACTATTTTGTTTCTTAGAGAACCAAGATATGAGCATACTACTTAGGAATTGACAAGTTCCCGAAGTACTTTTCCTATCGATTTTGCAACCCCCATAATCCGCATTCGAGTAAGCATGAAGGTTGAAGGTAGAGTCTCTAGGATACCAAAGACCTAAACAATGAGTATCTCTAAGGTATCTAAAGATTCTCTTAACGGCTATAAGGTGAGACTCTCTAGGACTAGCTTGAAACCTAGCACACAAGCAAACACTAAACAAGATATCCGGTCTACTTGCGGTAAGGTAAAGCAATGATCCAATCATAGAACGATAAAGCTTAGAGTCAACACACTTACCTCCTTCATCTTTGTCAAGCTTTGTAGATGAGCTCATAGGAGTGGCTTGAGGCTTTGCATTCTCCAAGCCAAACTTCTTGAGCATATCCTTTATGTATTTTGCTTGGTTGATGAAGGTGCCATCCTTCTTTTGCTTGATTTGGAGTCCCAAAAAGAATGAGAGCTCCCCCATCATGCTCATCTCAAATTCACCTTGCATTAACTTAGCAAACTCTTGACAATGACATTCATTAGTAGAACCAAAAATAATATCATCAACATAAATTTGAACTACTAAGATGTCATTTTTATACATTTTTATGGAAAGTGTAGTGTCCACCTTACCTTTTTCAAATCCTTTTTCAATTAAAAAGTTTGAAAGTCTTTCATACCAAGCTCTAGGAGCTTGTTTTAAACCATAAAGAGCTTTGGTAAGTTTGAAAACATGATTTGGAAATTTTGAGTCTTCAAAACCCGGTGGTTGTTCCACATACACTTCTTCATTTATAAAACCATTTAAAAATGTGCTTTTAACATCCATTTGAGAAAGCTTGAAATTATGATAACATGCATATGCAAGCAACATCCTAATGGCTTCCATTCTAGCTACGGGTGCATAGGTTTCATCAAAATCTATTCCCTCTTCTTGAGTGTAACCTTGTGCTACAAGTCTAGCTTTATTTCTTACAATGTTACCACTCTCATCTAGCTTGTTCCTAAAGACCCATTTAGTTCCTATTGTAGATTGATTACTAGGCCTATCAACTAATGTCCAAACATTACTTCTCTCAAATTGATTTAACTCTTCTTGCATAGCCATAATCCAAAAGTCATCTTTCAATGCTTCTTTAATATTCTTAGGCTCTATGCATGAGATAAATGCAACATGGTTCATTAATCTAAGAGAAGATCGAGTGGTTACCCCCTTGGATGGATCACCCAAGATTTCACCATCTTTGACATAGTTCAACTCCCTTGGGTAGCTCACTTCCTTTTCCTCAATAGTCAAGTCCTTCAAGGCTTCAAGAGGTGGATTTTGTGTGTCCTCTTCTTTTGTTGGAATCTCATCCTCCTTTAAAGTTTGTCCTCCATCAAAGGCATTTATGATTCCTACATCATCATCATCACAAGAATCCTTCCTAGGAAGGAGGTTATCATCGAATACAACATGAATAGATTCTTTTACTACTAAAGTTCTTTTGTTAAATACTCGATAGGCTTTAGAGGTTAAAGAGTAACCTATAAAAATAGCTTCATCACTTTTTGCATCAAATTTACCTAAGTTATCTTTTCCATTATTTAAAACAAAACACTTGCACCCAAAAGGGTGAAAATAGCTAATGTTAGGCTTTTTAGATTTTAAAATCTCATAAGGTGTTTTCTTTAAAATTGGCCTAATAATTACTCGATTTACAATATAACAAGCGGTGTTTGTGGCTTCCGCCCAAAAATATTTAGGTAAATTGTTTTCACAAAGCATAGTTCTAGCCATTTCTTGCAAAGTTCTATTTTTCCTCTCAACTACCCCATTTTGTTGAGGAGTTCGAGGAGCCGAAAAATTATGGCTAATACCATTTTCATTTAGAAAATCTTCAAACCCCAAATTTTGAAACCCGGTTCCATGATCACTTCTAATATGTGAAATTTTAAGTTCAAGATCATTTTGGGTTAATTTTGAAAATGTGATGAATTTTTCCAAAGCCTCATCTTTAGTACTTAAAAATAGAACCCAAGTAAATCTAGAAAAATCATCAACAAGTACAAAAGCATAAGACTTACCACCCAAGCTCATAGTCCTAATTGGCCCAAATAAATCCATATGGATAAGTTGTAAACATCTACTAGTAGAAACATCATTAATGGATTTAAAGGAAGACCTATGTTGTTTACCCTTTGAGCATGCATCACAAATTTTATCATTTGAAAATTTTATCTTGGGTAAACCTCTAACTAGATTAAGGGAGACTAGTTTTTCCAAAACACTTATGCTAGCATGTCCTAGTTTCCTATGCCACAACCATGCATCATTTTCATTTTGTGCAACTAAGCATGCATGAGATGTATGAATGTCATCTAGATGCACCATGTATATGTTCCCTATGTGATGACCTATGAGCATAATATTATTAGATTTAATGTCTACAATTTTGCATCCATTTTTATCAAATAAAACATTAAATCTTTTATCACATAATTGACTTATGCTCAATAGATTGTGTTTAAGACCATCGACATATAAAACATTTTCAATGAGAATAGTAGAGTGATTACCTATGGAGCCAATACCTTTAATGTGGCCTTTGAAGTTGTCACCAAATGTCACTACTCCTCCACTTTTTGGCTTTAGATCCATGAATCTACTCTTGTCTCCGGTCATGTGCCTCGAGCATCCACTATCAAGGTACCATGAGTTTTGACTTTGTGCTTTGGCCTTGTAGCAATGCTCCCCCTACAAACAAAGATATTAAACTTTGGTTTTTGGTACCCAAATCATTTTGGGTCCATGAGTGTTAGCTCCCAAAACCTTGGTTCCCTTAGGAATCCAAGATGACATAGCAATAATATTATTAGACTTTACAAGTTCCTTAGGAACCCATACACTTCTAATTCTTTTTGCTCTACTATGTCTAGGATAGCTACCTTGTTTGTAGTAGTTAGTCTTTTTCTTAGGTTGGTGTGTTCTAGAGGATTCACCTATTTCATGCTTGACACTACCAATATTTTTCAAAGACTTTTTAAGCTCATTTAACACCTTTTGGTGTTCACTATTACATTGAGACAAAAGATTATTAAGATCAACATTCTCATCTTGAAAGAATTTAAGTTCATCTTTTAATCCTAATATCTTTTTTCTCAAATTTTGAATTAGCTTGAGTGAGTGAGTCATTTTTCTCATTTAGTTCCAAAATAATTTTCTTGTTTTTAATGACCGACTCTTTAAACTTCTCAACTAATTCATCATAAACCTCCTATAACTCATCATATGCATCATTCAATTCATCATATGAAATATCTAAAGTAGATGAGTTAGAGGTTACCAAGGAGGAATCTTCCTCAAGTGCCATGAGGCAAAGGTTAGCCACTTCTTGTTCGTCATCCTCTGATGACTCCTCATCACTCCAAGTAGCAAGCTTGGCTTTGAGCCTCTTCTTCATCTCAAAGCCCTTCTTCTTGAGTTGAGGGCACTCCGAACGTATATGGCTGGGTTGTTTGCACTCAAAGCAAATGATAGGATCCCTTCCTTCTTCTTTGTTCTTGCTTTTGAAGTCCATCTTCCTTTGGATTTTTCTTCCCCGGTTGGACCTCATAAAACGTGAGAATCGTTTGGCTATCATAGCCAATTCTTCGAGTTCATCCTCCTCACTAGATGAGCTCTCATCATGTTGTGAAGCTTTAGCCTTGAGAGCTATTCCCATCTTCTTTTTCTTCTCAACCTCAAGCTTCTCTACCCTTTTCTCTTCTTTCTTCTTCTCATCTTCCCTTCCTTGCTTCATGATCTCATGAGTAAGGAGAGAACCCACAAGCTCATCAAGCTTCAATGTTTTCAAATTCTTAGCTTCAATGATAGTGGTTCTCTTCCCATCCCAAGACTCGGGAAGTGAATAGAGTAGCTTCCGGACAAGCTTGTCTTCCGGTATGATCTCTCCAAAGCCCTTTAGCCCATTGACAATCGTGGAGAAACGATCAAACATCTTTGACACCGTCTCATCGGGCTCCATCTTGAAATTTTCATAACTAAGATTTAGAATTCCAATCTTAGTTTCTTTAACATCGTTGGTGCCTTCATAAGTAGTCTCAAGAGTGTCCCACACTTCTTTGGCACTTTCGATGGATGAGACCTTTGAATAGATGTCCGGACCGAAAGAACAAAATAGCATGTGGAGAGCTTTATCATTGACTTGAATCTTTTTCCTCTCCTCTTCACTCATCTCCACTTTCTTCTTCAAAACCATACTGCCTTCACCATCTTGCTTCAATGGAATATATGGTCCATCTTCAATGACATCCCATACTAGATAGTCATTTGACTTGATGAAGAGACGCATTCTATTCTTCCAAAAAGAATAGTTATCACCGTTGAAGAAATGAGGCTTTGTAGTGGATTGTGACTCGTACATACCCGAACCGGAGGTTGAAGCCATCGCTTGATATATGATGATCACACTCTTCCAAGGAACTCCTCTTGTGGTTGTTAATCCTAAAAAAGGTAGGCTTTGATACCAATTGTTGAGTGGATCGAAAGATCGATATAAACCAAGAGGGGTGAATTGGATTTTTAAAGACTTTGTGGTGGAAATTGCAAATTAAAAATAATAGACAAGGGATTTTAGAGTGGTTCAAGTTCCAAATGAACTCTACATCCACTACCTTAGCTTCACTAAGGATTTGCAACAATTCCACTAATTGCTCTTCCCCTTTTCTAGGCTAAGGAGGCAACCCTTACAATATCGGTTGAATTTTCTACCCAAAATTCAACCCAATCCTCACAACAAGAGAACAAAGAAATTTGTTGGCTAATGAAGTATCTCTCAATACAAATGATAGTTCAATTACAAGCACTCAACCCAATTGAACAAGATAAAAATGAAAATTAAAATTGGGGTTTCTAGACAATATGAAATTTTGCACAATTGCTTGGATTTGATGAATAGATGTTTTCTTGAAGATCAATTGTAGTTGCTGTAGCTTTTTGATGTGTCTTTTATACCTCCTCATTGATTTCTAGCCGTTTGGGTGGTTGGAAACATAAATGGAGCCGTTGGAACCCTCTCTTACCACCATAAATGCACTTCTGCAGCTACCCGTATCGGTACGCGGGGAGGTGTATCGATACTTGTCTCAGAAAAGAAAGAGCCATTGTGTGCAATAAATAAGGGGTATCGAACCGCACAAAGGCGTATCGGTACGGGGTATCGAAACGGTAAGGGCCGTATCGATACCTTTTTCTCAATTAAACTCACTGTCGATATCCGTTTCGGTACGGGGGTTAGGCGTATCGATACGGGTCAACTACCTTTTAAAGTTTGGTTACCAACCAACTGACACCAACGGTCATATTTTTAAACCGACTTAATATTTAAAAATTATAAAGCCCGTATCGATACAAGGGTTTGACGTATCGGTACGCCATTCAAACTCATTGAATTTTAACACAGGGGCGTACGATACGAGGGTTTGCCGTATCGATACGTGTTCCAACAGTAACCAAGTTTGGCAAAAAGGTATCGATACGCTTGGTAGTGTATCGATACACCTGAACGATTTTCAACGGTTTTGCCTTGGAACACTTAGAAAATATTTTGAGTTTGAGTTTTACAAATCAGTTTTAAAGTGTTGGTGTTTTAAAACTTATTAAGGGACTTATAAAAACAATTTTAAGTTTTTCAAATTGATCATTAAAGATCTAGTTATATCAAAATCAAACATAGGTTTTACAGCTTTTGCAAGACATGGCGATATAGTGGACGCGTTAATAGCGAAAAAACACAATAGAAGTGTAACACCTGGGTTTGGGGGTCGGGTGAGTTAAATAATTAAAATAATGTTTCGGGTTTTGTTTTCAAAATAATAAATTGTGTTGAACATATTTTAAATTAAAACCCAAATAGCCATGGTTTACATACTATTGTAAAAATCCCATTTCATTAAGGGTAAATGAGTCTTTTGACTCTAAAAATAAAACACAACAAATAAAACACCCATTTTTACTCATCTTCTTCCTCTCTCTCATTCAAAACTCACGGCAACATCCCCTCTCCATTGTAGTTCACTATTCCATCACCATCCTCTTTCATCTTTAAAGATTTTTGAAAGGTAAACAAGTTTTTGACTTGTCCTCACCTTCCTCTCCATTCCTATACCTTTAGTTTTCATTAAACCCCATTGTTTTGAGTTTTGAGTTTTTCAAGTTCAAGTTAAAAATTCAAACTTTATTGTCCATGGTTAAAACTTTTGATTTCTTATAATTAGATATGTTATTGGTAGCCCAAATGGTCCAACATATATGATTTTTACTTGGTTTTATTAAGAATTTCGGATATGGGTTCGTTGGGGGTTTTAGAAGGGTTTAAAGATGAGTTTTGGGGCTATTTTGTGTTGGAAATTGGGAGCTGATGTTTGTATGATGTTTAGGGGATGTTTTGGAAGCTATTAGATGTGTCAAAAGTGTTGGAAACATTGGTTCTTTGCTGAGTTTAAGGGTTGCTCGAAAATGGTGTTTTGAGAGTGTTTTGGGTCGAGTATTAGCTTGAATTGTGTTCCGGGTTTGCTCAGTTAAATTGTGGACTGAAATGTGGTTGTTTTGCTTGTGTTTGATTGATAGCATCAAGGTTTTGTGTTGGTGAAGCTTCACATTCGAATCCGGGAAGCGTGTGAGTTTGATCGGCTAGAGTTTGTTGAGCTTGGAGTAGTCGGTGAGTGATTCTACGTTTTTAAATTGTTTTTCAAACGTTAGTTTGAGCATGTGGACCTAGGTCGGGCTTGGTAAACCCACCTATAGTTGGGATTAGATTGGTAGTCTAATCTCAAGCTTTAGTTAGAGACCTATGGTTAAACTTATGAATGTTGTGTGATTATGCCTCTTGTTTCATATCTATTGTGATTGATGTTGTTATGTATATTGTGATATATATGTGTGTTGAGGCATGATGATTTGTTTATGCATTGTGATATGCATGTGGTTGATGTAATGTGAGTACATGATTATGAATCATGGTGGCTATGTGCTAGGCACGAGAAATGGTAAGAAATTTGTGTTATGAAAGATTGTGAAACGAGTTAGTATTGGCACTAGTATGCTTGGGTACAAATGATCGATCATTAGGATGTTTAGTGTGCACACGAGAGTCGAAATGCGCGCGTGGTCTTGGTGATGGTAGTCATCAAGATGGAGTACGGGTACGTCCGAAAATCTCCTTTTGCATGTTAGTCGGTGATGAGTGGAATCCCATCGACGGGGCGTGAGGATGAGTGGAATCCCCTCCGCGTGTAACGTGATTAGTGTAATCCCACCGTAAGGTAAAGGTTGAGTGTTGGATGTGAGTTCCAACGGTTATCTGCGTATTCGAGTCATAGCTAGGTGCCAATACGTTTGTTAAATGTGTTTCCATATGGTTGTGTTTATGGGCATGTTGAGCATGGCATGATATTTGACATTATGTTCATGCATCATATATATTTGACTCTTGTGGCTTCGAAGGTAAGAAAACATGCATTCTTTCTTGGTTTGTTGCTCGTTCTTTGACCCTGCATTGTCGAGATTTGTTTTATGAGCTTACACTCACTAAGCGTTATGCTTACGCTCTCTTTTGTTCGACAATGCAGATCCTTAGTTCGTGGGTTGCTTGTGCAAGGAGAAGGCCTCCAAGTGTGCTTTTGCTATCATCAAGTATGAACTTTTAAGCTAAGGATGAAATAATAAAGCAATGAGGATTTGTTTGTTGTTTTGTGTTAGGAGCTTGTTTAGACTCCTTTATTTTGTTAATGGTTCAGTTGTGGTTGATTATGCTACGTATGTTGGCCATGTGGCCCTTAGATATTTTTTATGGCGTTTGAGCAAATGTATAATAGGCACAGTGGTGTCGGCATGTTCAACCGAAAGCGAGAAGTGTAAATTGCGAAGTTGGGGACTGGGTGAGGTGAAGGTGCGAAGCTTGGGTAGTCAAGAAGTTCCTTCTAAAAGTTCAGGATGAAGAACCACTAAAATTACTAGAGGAACAAAACTGGTCACTCCTGAAAAAAAGTCTTCTCTAAAGTTGAAAAATGGTGAAAATCTTTTAAATCGTCGGGAAGAGTATCATGGGTGGAAGTGCAAGGGATTTTGTTGCATTCTTGAAATTATGTGAACTTTTTAAAGTTTACACATTTACCTTCATATTTTTTGAAATAGTCCTTAAATTTTTATAATATTTGTGATTTGTGCTCACCCTGAAATTTTGAGATTTTATATGTACCCACCCTCAAATACATTTCTGGATCCGCCACTGCTAATAGCATTGGGTGAAAACGCCATATAATTTTTAGATTGCGAAAATATATCTTTGTTAATCACAATCAAACAAGTTTAGAAAATTGATAAAGGGATTAAAGTGGGAGTAAGAAATGACTTATTCGAAGTTAGAGTTCTAGAAGTTCTTTCTATAGAGTCTCTAGGCACAATTCAAAAAGGAACTACATAAAAAAAAAACAGGAATAACGGAGACTCTATAGAAAGAAGCATTGTTATGTGGAAAATTTTTGATACAAATACTCAAATGACCACTTAAATATAAGGTTAGTGTCGATATGACCACTATATTTTTAATTATGGGCAAGCACAATTTTAGGATAAAGAATAGAAAAATTAATATATGTTAGTTAATATTTAATGCCAGGAAAAAGAAATAAATGTGGATTAAGGGGACTCGAACATGACACACTTAGAATGCATAAAAATATCTAAACTAATGGAATAAATCTAATAATTAAATTAAAGTTAACAATATTTTGTATATATTTTAAATTATATTTAGTGTACGATTTAAAATAAAAATGGTTTTAAGATTTTTGTATTTTAAATTAAATTATATTTTCCTTTTCCACATTTATTTTTATAATTTCACATATATAATCGTTGGATTAATTTTTTATTTAATTAATAATTTCAATATTTGTTAAAAATTTAATTTAATTATATATATATATATGAAATTATATTAAAAAATTTAAGATTATATTAAATTCATTTAGCGAATCCAAACTCAAGAACATAATTTAAATGAATTGATATAATTTTAAATTATAATTTCACTTGAATGAAAATATATTAAAAATACAAAACTTTAAAAATATCAATTCATTAGTTTAGATGCTTTTATGCATTCTAAATATGTTATGTTCGAATCCCCTTAATCCACATTTATTTATTTTCCCTGACATAAACAACCAACTAAAACATAAATTTTTGTATACTATTTTTCAAAATTGTGCTTGGGCAAGTGGCAAAGCCATGCCACTTACACCAAACATGCCCAAGTTTGATTCTCTCTAAAACTAATTTGCTTGCATTTATTTTCTTCCTGCAACTAGGTGGCACGTTCCACAATTTAATTGGTGGAGAAAATTAAATTTAAATAGTAAAGTCCTCTAATAATGTCACCACTTAATTAAATAATTAATTTATTTTATTAAATTAAAATGAGGAACAAATTGATAGAATTTGTAAATAGCGAGATCAAATGTGTAGTTATATAAATTTTAGTTAACTGACACATCACCCATTTTGTTAGGTTTTAACGATTGGTGGCTTGATTAAATCACTTAAATAAGTGATAAAATTACCAAAATTAAAAATATAGTGGTCATATCTACACCAACACTATAATTAAGTGGCCTTTTTAATAGTTTACTCAAAACTTTTTACAAAAATTAACATAAAAATATTAAATTTCAAATTCAAATATAGTAAAAGGATTAAAGCCATACTTTAATGTATAGAGTATTAATATTGATTTATTGATTCTTGAGCAGCGGAAACGTTGCATTATCCATTAGAGGACCATATAGAAGACATTTCGGGATGAGAAAGATGGTAGATTATGGGATTAAAAAAAATATCTATGTATTTAGTACTCCAATTATTTTCGTGTTTTTTTAGTATTTTACTTATTTTTTTGGTAAAATGATATCTAACGTTACGTTTTTGTTCTATTTTGGTACTCAGACCGTTAAAAACAAAAGGAGGTAATGACATGGCTTATATTTAAGGGTAAACTACTGCAGAAGTCACTTATGTTTATACTAAGTACAGGGTTAGTCCCTAAATTTTAAAAATGACTAGTAAGGTCCCAAACGTTTTCGGGACGTAAACTTCTAGTCACTCAGCCGTTAAATCTAAACGAAAGGGTGATCTGACACAATAAAAAATGATAAATTACTTAAATAGTCCCTAAACCATTACTTAACTTGTATTTTAACCACCGAAATAAAAATAATTTATATAATTTCACATTTAATCCTCTATATTTACAATTTTTTTATTTCTTTCCCCTCCACTACTCCCTACCCGCTTCCGAGCCGCACCAAAAGCTTCAAACGACTCATCTTGCTCACATCCACCCTTCAATAACGACTTGAAGCTATCCTCGTTGTACCCCTTGTAAGGTATAATCTGCATTTCGGAACAGAGTACGAGAACTTGAAAAGGATGCAAATGTTTTAGAATCTTGGAGTCTCAATCATAGTCCTGGTAAAATCAAGTTCAACATGATAAAAGGATTCGTTTTAAGGGAAATCTTCTGCATGTACCGAAATCAGCTTTCTTGGTTACTCACCTTTTCTGTAACTATAACAATTGGCTTATAACCAGACTTGTCCTCAAGTTGTCTAAGCCGCTTTCTTATCATATGAATATCCTAGGATGTCGAGGAAATAAGAACATGATTGCTCGGAAAATAAATCTGGGATATAAGGGAGGAGCAATTTACCTCAATTTCAAATGAGTGATGGTCACTGAAATCGATTCGATCAACAAATAATGGTCCAATCTGCAGCAAGTTTAGAGAAATAATGGTCCATTATGCATGACATGTCAATTAAACCGGAAAAGAAATAACATAAAATAAATAGTATAAAACCTTTTCCACTGTCTACACAAAAGCATCAGGAGAACCAATTGCAGAAACACATGATACGACTGCATCATGCAACGCTTTCAAATGCATCTTTGTGCTCATATTTCTCGGTTCAAAGAAAAACGAGGGAGCCATTCTGGTATAAAAAATAGGAAGTGATTCCTTGATTTATTGAACCACTAACTCGATATCTTTGACCTTTTGTTCCGATACCTGCCACGATTTTGAAGCATAAGCTTTTTAGACAAGTTCTTCACATAATTCGGCTACAAAATTACAAGCAAAATATACACAACTTTTGTTGAAGAATTAGAAGTATCTTTAGGAAAGTACCAAGTTCAAGCTCAATTCTTCATACCAGGTCAGCATGATGGACTACAGCAATATCGGCTCGTCTGATTGCCGTTAAAGGTTCTCTCAAAGGTCCAAGAGGAAGTAGTGGAGGGGAAAGAAATAAAAAAATTGTAAATATAGAGGATTAAATGTGAAATTATATAAATTATTTTTATTTCAGTGGTTAAAATACAAGTTAAGTAATGGTTTATGGACTATTTAAGTAATTTATCATTTTTTTATTGTGTCAGATCACCCTTCCGTTTAGATTTAACGGCTGAGTGACTAGAAGTTTACGTCTCGAAAACGTTTGGGACTTTACTGGTCATTTTTCAAATTTGGGGACTAACTTTGTACTTAGTATAAACATAAGTGACTTCTGCAGTAGTTTACTCTATATTTAATTGGGGTAATTACAATTTTAGTCCCAAAACTTATACATTTTTATCAATTTGATTCAAAATCTATTAATTTAATAATCATCTTAAATATTTGGGTTAAAACCCTAAATTCCCCATTTTATTTCTTTTTCCCTAAAAACCTTAAGCCAGGTGCCCAAAAAGAGTTATGAAGATCATGTTCATAAACAGCTAGAATTAAATGACAACGGCTCGAATTCTTCCACTGTGGCTAAACCCCAGTGCTCACTTTCATGGCATGTAGTGTATAGACATTTCTGTCATACCCACAGGCTAAACAGTAGACACATTCAAGGATGGGGCAGCAACAGGATGAATCAAACACATTTAATAACATATAAAGGAACAATCCAAAAGATCAAGTAATATGAAACAGATACAAAAGCAGGGTCTTTTTTTTTTCTTTTCTAAAATCAATGGTGGAAAATTGTACAATGATAACTTAGGGTCCACTAAAACTGGTCTTATAAAGTGATTAAATCTTCAAGTATTTCAATTATCAGTCAAAAGAGAAGACGAAGAAGGAAACTAGAAGAAAAACAAAAGTAACCCACATAAAAGCTCCAATAGAAAGTGATGGAAAAGGGGAGAAATAAAACATTGAAAACAAAAGAGATAAAACGCTGAAATAAAAAAGGGAGAATTCAAGAGAGCAGAGAAAGGTGTTAGGATTTGGGGCAAGTGAAGAATGGAGGTGGGGTTTGTTTGATGTGTACAGCTACCCTTCTGATAGCGGTTAAATGAGAATGAGCAAAGGAAAAGAATAGACAAATGGTATAAGAAGAGAGCTTGAGAAAGAAAAGGCCACGGATGAGTTGGCTATGAAGCTTGTTTGTATCTGCTACTCAAACCCATTTTTGCTTGCTTTCGAGACTTTGAGTTGGCTGCTGGGAATGATATATGTTTTTGGGACTAAAACTGTAATTATCTCAAGTAAAAGCAAGTCATTATTCTCGTTTATTTTTAACGGCCGGGTATCAAAATAAAACAAAAACGTAACGTTAGGTACCATTTTGTCAAAAAAATAGCTGGAGTACTAAAATAGAAACGCGAGAATAGGCGAGGTACTAAATATGTAGTTATCCAAAAAAAAAATTAATTTAGCTCATAACTTTGAACATCATCCTAAAAATTTTAAGTTCTATTATATTTTATATATTTCCTTCATATTTTCTATTGATAATTTAATTATACACCCTTAAAATCTTATAATTTTACATCTTTAGAATTCTAATATAGTTTCGTGATAGTTTGCACCTCCTTACATGAAATCCTGGTCATCCCTGTTTTGATCGTATTATTAGATGAAAAGATTATTCATTAAACTCGTACAATTATCATAGAGATGTAAAATATATGAGCACAACAAAACCTAGAAGAGAATCATAAATTAATGGCCTATTCTTGTATAAAGTAATGCTAGCTGGTGGTACTGGTACCAGATGATCATCTTTATTGTAGCCGAGATGCAACACCCTGCATATCAAAACAAAGGTTTAGCCATGGAAAACAAACAACACATAATGGAAGACGCTGCAATTTGTTATGAGAGCAATGTAACTAAGCCTAAGGTCATTTGTAGGAATATTTACCTGGGGGCTAATTTGCAGAGGACCTATAGGGGAAGGGAACTTGGCCGGCCTCGATGTACTCGACATCTGCCACGAGCAGCTCGTAGTGCATTTTAACTTGGTCGGCAGTTTTCCCTCCGACGGCCTTGGCAACGTTGTACCAACGGTTGGGGGTGTCCTTGTCATAAACAGCCAAAGCCCTTTCGAAGTCTTTGTTCTGCTTGGCTGTCCATGAACCAGACATTGAGGTGGATGCCATTTTCTACACTTCTGCTAATAATCAATGTAGGTTGCAGAAGCTACAAAGGAATGCAACTATGGGACGGTATGAGCAAATGAGTTTGGAATGGCTGCTCTTTTATAGGCACTTGGTCTTGCAAACACAATCTGTAGAATTTCAGTGATTTTGTCTCCTTTGGAACCACATAAATTGTTGGAAGAAGAAACTGAAATGCAAGGAATTTTATGTAGTGAGGCTCAGCTCAGCTCAACCAAGTTGCAATAATTCCAGTGTAAAATATCAACATTACATCAAGTAATCTCCAAAGGGGAATAACAAGTGAAAGCATCAGAATTGAAGAGGACGGTGGGAATAACTGCAACTAGTAGTCCATACAAGGACCTACACAGTAATTTTACCGCTAACCACAGCACAGAATCATATAGGGTTTACCAATTAAGAGTGTCAAGTCATATTCATGTGATGATTGGTTGCAAATCTCGCATCAACCTTTCTACTACGAAAAATGCATGAAATTTCAAAGAATATATATCAATAAAGTGATTTGGAATCCCCAAACATTACAAACTAAATCCACCAACCCCAATCCCTAACTCATAAAACAGAAAGAATTGTGTATATTAAATAATTTTTCAATAAATAATGTCATATTAAAATGTTCAAATTTAAATATAAATAATAATAACGAAACTGTAACAAACAAATATGGCTTGAATTTTCATCCCAAACATTTGAAAACGAAAAAAAGAACATTTTAGGTAAGGTGTAGAGGAAAACGAAAGGTATAGGCTAATAGGGGAGAATATGCAAAGGGAAATGTCAATTTTTGTTCCATTGTTCCGAAAATATTAAAGTAGCAAAAGATTGAGGTTAGTATAGTGCAAGGACCTACCCTGTAATTTACCGGAACCAGAGAATCATATATCTTTAACCCTTTGTTTGTATATAAGGATACGTAGCAGCAGGGTTTACCAATTAAGAGTGTCAAGTTGCAGGAGATCATATTCATGGGCTGCATGTGGTGCATACGCGGAACTTGACAACAGAATTTGGGAAAGCTTACTTAAAATTTTCAAAAAAATTTAAAAGTTTAAATTAAAAACATTAAAAATTTTAAAGAGTTTAATTTTAAATTTTCAAAAATTGCGTTTAACCTTTTTTTTTAAAAAATATAAGATATAATGAAAAACTTTTAAAAATTTTTAGAGGAGGACTTAATTAAAAAACATAAGCATAATAAAAAATTTTGAGTTTATAGAAGCCAAATTAAAAATTTTAAATTTTTAAAAGTTGGGTCAAGCCTCCTTGTCTTCCATATCCACCCGCCCATGTGTGATGATTGGTTGAAAATAACTCATGCACCTTTCTAGTACGGAAAAGAAATTTAAAATAATACGAGTAATAAAGTGATTTGGGTGAGTCGGGTTTAGAGTGCACTTAAAATACGACTAACTAGTGTTAAAAATGTGAAACTTAAAATGTTATCCACAAATCGAAAATGTTATACTTTTTATAAAATTTTATGTGGTTTTTTTTTTACAAATTTCAAAATTAATGTTTAATATTTCGATTGGTGGGTAATATTTTAAGATCCATATTTTTTAATATTTTAAGTTGGTCATATTTTAGTCGTACCCTAGACTCGCCCAAGTGATTTGGAATCTTTATCATTCAATCTAGTCCATTTGAAAGTAATGTTTTTGCACTGTTGATTTCTTTTCCTCTCCCAAGGACTTTGCTTCTTCTGCCAAATGTTCCCCTTCCTTTGAATTTGGAGCAAAATATGAGGGTTTTGTTTTTTTTTTTAATTATTTTAACCAGTTTTAATGGTGGAATTTGATTAGTGATGATCAAATTATTTGAATCAGAAGGATATTGACCCGATTTAATCTTATAGGGTCGTTTCTCTTAAATTCAAGTTCGAGAAGTGTGAGGGGTTTTGTGAAGGATAAAACCATGTCAAGTTTGTGGTAAAAAAAGGCTTATATATCATATTAGTACCTAAAGTATACCAAAATTTTTATTTTGGTACCTAAAGTATTTTTTTGGTCAAAATAAGTACCTAAAGTATACTTTTTGGTCAAAATAAGTACCTAAAGTATTTTTTCGTCAAAATAAGTATCCAAAGTATATTTTTTGGTCAAAATAGGTATCTAAGCTATTTTTTAGGTAAAAATAGGTACTTAAAGTATACATATTTTTATATAGGTTCCTAAAAATTGTCATATGACATTAGTTAATTGGATTATTATCATATACACTGGCTATGAAAACTTTTTTTGTTTCTACAAGCGCCTCAATTATAGGGTTTAGAGTTTAGTGGTTTCAGTGTTGGGGTTTAGAATTTAGGGTTCATGGTTAGAATTTAGGATTTAGGGTTAGAATTTAAGGTTTAGGGTTAGGATTTAGGTTTCAGGGTAATATTGGTAGGGATTTAGGTTTTAACATATAAACCTTAAATTTTAACCCTAAACCTAAAATTCTATCAACAACCTCTAAATTCAAAACTACTACGCTTAAACCCTTAAACTTTAAACCCTAAATGGAGTCCATAACCCCTAAAACTAAGGCACTTGAATAAAAAAGTTTCCACAAGCGATTGTGTATAAAATAATTACCCTAATTAAAAATACATTATATGCATATTTTAACGAAAAAAATATACTTTAGATACTTATTTTGACAAAAAAAATATACTTTAGGTACTTACTCTGACGAAAAAATACTTTAGGTATCTATTTTGACCAAAAAGTATACTTTAGGTACTTAATTTAACCAAAAAATATACTTTATGTATTTATTTTGACCAAAAAATACTTTAAGTACCAAAATAAAAAAGTTAATATATTTTAGGTACTAATATGATATATAAGCCTAAAAAAATTCACAGCCCGACCCGAGATAATAATATTCCTTCTATATATTTAAGGATAATTATTACTCATTTTATTTTTAAATTCTCTCTATTTTGTAGATTAAAAATAAGGAAAAAATTATTTTTAAGTCGAGGTTAGAATGGCCAAAAATCTACCCAATCCGTGTTCATCTATAACTCTGACATCAGTTAAAACTTAAAAAAGGCTACTACCAACCAAGAATCTGCAAGGAATAAAAACTCAAAAAGAGCCCACTACCATATGAGTAATTATTTCTACGCACAAGCGCTCGTGTAAACAAAGTTTATGCATTATTTTGGAATTCAAGATTTCATTTAGGGTTTAAGATTTAGACGTTTAAGTATAGTAATTTTGAATTTAAGGGTTGTTGAAAGAATTTCGAGTTTAGAGTTAAAATTTAAGATTTATAGGCTAAAACCTAAATCCTTAACCATATTACCCTAAATTGTAACTATGAACCCTAAATTCTAACCATAAACCCTGAATTCTAAACTCTTACACTAAAACTCCTAAACTCTAAACCCTAAATTAAAATCATAACACTAAAATTGAGATACTTATAAAAAAAAAAATCAACCGCGTGTATATAGGATAATATTCCCTACAATATTGCATATTTGCATCAGCCGCAAAAGAATGAAAGATAATTTCTTCATTCCAATACTTTGGTGTAATTTAATCACTTTACTTTTACTATGTCATTATTTTGGTATTCTGTAACATGGCTTTTTCCCCTTTAAAAATGCACTTTTGATTAAACATGTTGACAAGCAGATACGGTATAGAGGAAAATTGCATTTTGACCCCAAATATTAAATTATGGAATTTTACAACAAATTTTATTATGATATTACCATAGGATCACATTAAAATATAAAAAAATTAATAATAATATTTTATTTAAAAATAAGCCGTGTTAACTACTCAAACAATGTAATGATATTGCAAAAGTAAAGGTAACAAATTATGTCATTTTAAAATGCAGAGAATGAAAATTCAAATTTAAATATAAATATAATAAAGAAATTATAACAAACAAATATGACTTGATCATCTGAAAAAAGAGCCTTTTAGGTGGGAAGGTCTAGAGGAAAACACAAAGTATATAGGCTGATAGGGGAGAATATGCAAAGGAAAATATCAATTTTTGTCCAATTATACCGAGAATATTATAATGTATATACCGGATCACTATCTCTCGATATATACATATATATTATAAATAATTTTTGTTAAATTATTTAACAGAAGTAACAAAAAAAACGTCATTAAGACTAGCATGGACGGAAATATATGAAAGTGGGGAAGGGTAATTGCACTTAGGGTGGGCAAGATCAGGTATCCAATCAGTTTGATCAAAAATAGTCTCGGTTTCAGTAGCCACTAGTTCTTGAAAACTGAAACCAGTCTGATTAGACCGGGTTTTAAATTTTATGAACTAATTCTGGTATTAGTGAAAACCGGTACCAGTACTGAGTACCCGGCCAATTGGTCTACTATTAAGAAAATTTGAGCAGTATGAGAAAAATTCCAACTACCAATAATAACATTAAATAACAAAACCATAATATTGTAGGCTTGAAGATTGAAGTCTTAAAATGAGTCATACCCATAATATTCATTCATAAAAAGAAAGAATAAACTAAAGAACTCTAAGTCTACATCCACCAAAACTTTAGCTAAAGTGGTCTTAATAACCAGTACTGAATACCTAGTATGGGTCCCAGTCCCATTCTGTACCCACATGGTATCGGGTCCAGGAGATCAGAATCCAGTTCCGGTCGCAACCAGGACCTATATTTTGGATCTGGTCCCGATCCCACCGAAATTAGTTTCAGATAAAGATTCACTAAATCTGAGACCGGAACCGGATAACTGAGTTGTTTGTCCACCCCTAATTGCCCCCACCCCAAAATTTTTGCCCCTTTATTCTTGTATATAATTTTTTTAAATTAATTTACTTATAAATTTACTATTCACTTTAAAATATTTATGTTTTGCCCTCAATACATAGTTTAAAAATAACAACAGACTAAAGATAGTGGAATTAAATTAGAGAGATTAATTCTGTAAAAAATATAGTACAACTGTTTAGACATTTGCTGTTGTTAATAAGCTCCCATTTGTTGCACACCATTCATATTCTCTCGAGTTCGGTCCTTTACCGGCCTCCACAAAATCTCTGAGTCTAAGAAAAAAAAATGCTCTGTGTCGTTCTCCTTGCCGACAGCGGCCATCGGAGCACTGGGTCTTCCTCTTTCAAGTTCGTGCATCAACCGGTGCAAGCGTTGTTCGGATGGCAGTCTCGGGAGTGGGTTTCTCACTCCTCAGCTCCACTGGCGGTCTTGCAGTGGATCGTTGAGCAGCCTTGGATGGTGGTTCGAAGATTTTCCAGTCTCGGTGGGTCGCGGGAGAGGGGCAAACGGCTCAAGGGATCGTCGGAAGCAACCGAGGGGGGGGGGGAGGGGAAGAAGAACGCTTCTGGAGAAAATTTTCATTTTCTCTGGCGCCGAACTTTAGAGGCACTAAGGCACAGGCCTTGGTTGCTGACGCTAGTCTCGGTTTTTTACTGCTACCAGCCGATTTGGTGGTGTATTGTGTGTTGGCAAATTTATACACCGTTTCGCGAGTGCTTTGATCCTGACGGCCTGTGGAGAGGGTGGTTGGTCTTTGTTTGGCTTCTTCGAGGCGCTGCGATTTCAGGTTCGTCTTGGCCAGCAGAGATGGCGACGTTACAGACTTGCCGGGGTTGAGAGACGGTGGAGTTCGAAGCAAACGACATCAGCCGGCTTTGTGCGCGGAAAAGCGAAATCAGAATGCTCTTAGTTGCAGTGTCCGCCGGAGTGCCGAAGATATTCCCGTCGTTGCTGTGTTCAACCTGTGGGCTCTGTGGAAGCAGGAAATGATGGAAAGGGCATTTTTGCCTTTTCCCCTCTTGACAAGCCATTTCACATGTGAGGCCCATGTTACCACAGCTGGATATTTCTATTTTCTGCCTATGGTGTCTGGATACTTTGGGACGTGGGTTTGTCTTTCCTATTTTAAGACAAACAAATCCTCAATCTATGGGATTTGGAAGATTGCAATTGTCAGGAGCTCTGTTGATTTTGGAAAAATCTCTGATTCGAGATTTCGTTGGGACCCGGGAGGATTATGGTCTCATACCTTTTTTTATTGGGCTTGGTTGACAAAAGTGTAGAACTAATGTTTTGATATAATAATTGAAAAATGTTTTGGACTGATTTAAAAAGTATTTAAAACATTTCCAAAGTCCAAACAACTTGAAATATTATTTAAGGAATTTTTCATAAAGGTTTTTCAAGTTTTCAAAGGCCAATTTTCACAAAACTGACCATGTGTTTCGAAACACCTTAGGGCGTTTCGAAACAGGTGCCTCCAGTGGCCAAAACGTTTCGATACTCGTATCGAAACGGGCCCTAGCGTTTCGAAACGGCTAGGCCGTTCCGATACGCCCACGTGGCACTGACCCCAACGGTCATAAACCCCAACGGCTCTTTCCCAACTAACTTTTAAATGCAGGTCGTTTCGATACGGGCTAAGGGCGTTCCGATACGCGTTCCGAAACGGCAAAGGGGTGTTCCGAAACGGGTACCCTGACAGACTGCAACGGCTCTTTCTATATTGAGGGTGTTCCGAAACGGGTTCAAGCGTTTCGAAACGGGGAGCTGCAGAACTGCATTTATGGAGGGAATTAAAGGCTCCAACGACTCTATTTCAATCCCAACGGTCCTAAACGGCTATAAACTCAATTGGGAGTATAAAAGGGACCTCCAAGCATTAAGAGAAGACTAATGCTTTAATTGTCAATCAACAAATGATCAAGAAATTGTCTTAGTGCTTAAAGTGTCATTTCTTGTATAGACAAACACTAGTGAGCCAAAATTGTCAAATTTGCTCAAGTGTTTTAGGTTTTGGGTGAGTGCTTAATTGTGCAAACAAACACCTATTAGAGGGTTTAAGTTTGCTTTCATTTGTCTCTTTGTAAAAGAGGGTTTTGATCAAGGCTTGGGTAGAAGCTTGATCGGTTGTAAGGGTTTCCTCCTAATCCTAGAAAAGGGGACGAATCAATTAGTGGAATTGGTTGAGAAATCCTTAGTGGGAAGCTAAGGTAGTGGATGTAGGTGCTTGTTAGAAGGCCGAACCACTATAAATCATTGTGTCTTTAATCTTTCTAGCTTCCACAACCCTTCCACCCAAATATCCACCTCTCCACCACTTGGTGAGCTAAATTGGTTGATCGAATCGAGCCCCACACATCCCAACAATTGGTATCAGAGCTTGGCTCAATCGGTGAGGATTAACATCCTATTGAGAAGACCCGGCAAGCTCGATCACTTTTTCATCAACCGGCTCAAATGGCGCAATCCATAGACAAACCGCCTTTCTTCGACGGAGCTCACTATGCCCATTGGAAGACAAAGATGAAGTTCTTCATCAAATCAAAAGATTACAAGCTTTGGGATGTAGTTGAAGATGGTCCGTTCGTGCCTAAAAGAAGTAAAGCGGAGTGGAGTGCCGACGATCGCAAGAAGATGGAGCTTAATTGCAAAGCCTTGCACATCTTGTTTTGTGCATTTGGCCCAACCATCTATGAGAAGATGTCTTCTTGTGAGAGTGCCAAGGAGGTATGGGACAAGCTTGAAGTCACATACGAGGGGACAAACGAAGTCAAGGAGACCAAGATTGGGCTCCTAACCTTGGAGTATGAGAACTTCAAAATGGATCCGGAAGAGAACATCGAGAAGATGTTTGATAGATTCTCCACTATCACCAATGGTCTTAAAGGTTATGGAGAAGCCATCCCGGAGGAGAAGCTTGTTCGAAAGCTCATCTACTCACTTCCCGAGTCTTGGGACTCAAAGAGGACCGCCATCATCGAAGCTAAAAATTTGAAGACCTTGAAGCTTGATGAACTCATGGGGTCACTTCTTACTCATCAAATCATGAAGAAGAACAAGGAGGATGAGAAGAAGAGGGAAGAAATTCGAGCTATGGGAGAGAAGAAAATCAAAGAGCTTGGCATCAATGCAAGTGCCATGGCTCTCAAATCCTCCACTTGCCATCATGTCTACTCAAGTGAAGAGGAGGAGGAAGATGAAGAGATAGTTCATCTCTTCAAGAAGTGTGCCCCTTTCATGAAGAAAGCTTTGAGAGAGCTTGAACGAGAACCTAAAAGAAAGGAGAGGGCAAGCACTTCTAGCCATAAGAAGAAGGCACATGTGGCTACTTGGAGTGATGAAGACTCCACCGACGATGAACAAGCCAACCTTTGCCTTATGGCCATCGAAGAAGATTCAAGGGTAACTTCTAATTCATCTACTTCATGTTCTTACACTTTTGATGAATTACAAGATGCCTATGATGAATTGGTTTTAGATTTTAAAAGCCACATTTTGAAAAACAATAAATTGATTTCAAAGTTAAAAATTCAAAATGATTTGCTTTCTAAAACCAAACTTGAACTTGAAGCAAAACTTGAAGAGTTTGAACTAAAATGTCTTGATTTACAAAAATTGCTTCAAAAAGTTCAAGGAGAAAAAGATTTGATTTCCAAAGAGCTTGAAAAGAAAAACAATTTTGGAAAATCAAATTTTTATGTTAGACAATCTAGTGCTCCTAGATTTATTAAAGGAAAATGTTTTAGAAGTGTTTGGGTCCCAAAAGGACTAACCACTTCAATTAAAAAGGATGACATTGAAAAATGGATTCCTAAGGGGTCAAAAATTTGTGCAACTAACGTTTATGGATCCAAAGCAATTTGGATACCAAAAGTTACTTGATTGTCTATTGTAGGTGTGATGGAGATGTTCAACAAGTCAAACATTGAGGGGGAGCTCCATACACACAAAGAAGAACACTTGGAGAAGGAAGGCTTCACATCCTCCCTTAAATTCAAGTGTTGGTAAAATTCTAGTTGTTTTTTGCTTCTATTTGTTTATTTTAATTTAAATTCAACTAGATGATCATATATGTTGGACTAACATTTCTATGATGCTTTGAGTAAGGGGGAGCCATTTTAAAACCAAATTTTCATTTTTATCAAAATTTTGCCTCTATTGTTATTTTTGAACTTAATGTTTTAAATCTTTTTGATATAACAAAAAAGGGGAGAAATGGTTTGAAAAATTAAATTTTCAAATGAATAAGGGGGAGCCTTATGTGAATTAAAATTTTTAATCTCTTATTCACTTTTTTAAAGTTAAAGGGGGAGAATTCCAAACAATTTTTCAAGTGGTTTTATTATATCAAAAAGGGGGAGATTGTAGAACTAATGTTTTGATATAATAATTGAAAAATGTTTTGGACTGATTTAAAAAGTATTTAAAACATTTCCAAAGTCCAAACAACTTGAAATATTATTTAAGGAATTTTTCATAAAGGTTTTTCATGTTTTCAAAGGCCAATTTTCACAAAACTGACCATGTGTTTCGAAACACCTTAGGGCGTTTCGAAACAGGTGCCTCCAGTGGCCAAAACGTTTCGATACTCGTATCGAAACGGGCCCTAGCGTTTCGAAACGGCTAGGCCGTTCCGATACGCCCACGTGGCACTGACCCCAACGGTCATAAACCCCAACGGCTCTTTCCCAACTAACTTTTAAATGCAGGTCGTTTCGATACGGGCTAAGGGCGTTCCGATACGTGTTCCGAAACGGCAAAGGGGTGTTCCGAAACGGGTACCCTGACAGACTGCAACGGCTCTTTCTATATTGAGGGTGTTCCGAAACGGGTTCAAGCGTTTCGAAACGGGGAGCTGCAGAACTGCATTTATGGAGGGAATTAAAGGCTCCAACGACTCTATTTCAATCCCAACGGTCCTAAACGGCTATAAACTCAATTGGGAGTATAAAAGGGACCTCCAAGCATTAAGAGAAGACTAATGCTTCAATTGTCAATCAACAAATGATCAAGAAATTGTCTTAGTGCTTAAAGTGTCATTTCTTGTATAGACAAACACTAGTGAGCCAAAATTGTCAAATTTGCTCAAGTGTTTTAGGTTTTGGGTGAGTGCTTAATTGTGCAAACAAACACCTATTAGAGGGTTTAAGTTTGCTTTCATTTGTCTCTTTGTAAAAGAGGGTTTTGATCAAGGCTTGGGTAGAAGCTTGATCGGTTGTAAGGGTTTCCTCCTAATCCTAGAAAAGGGGACGAATCAATTAGTGGAATTGGTTGAGAAATCCTTAGTGGGAAGCTAAGGTAGTGGATGTAGGTGCTTGTTAGAAGGCCGAACCACTATAAATCATTGTGTCTTTAATCTTTCTAGCTTCCACAACCCTTCCACCCAAATATCCACCTCTCCACCACTTGGTGAGCTAAATTGGTTGATCGAATCGAGCCCTACACATCCCAACAAAAAGTATGCATGATTGATCAAGCTCAGTGGCTGTTGACTTATTTCCCTGGGTCTGCTTTGATTGGGCACTGGTGCTGCTGCTCGAAGCCGGATTTTGTGGGATGGAGTCTACTTTTTCTAAGCTCTTTCCCAGTTTGATTGGTGTCCATCCCATACCGGCTTCTAGTCCGCTATGTTTGTTTTATGTTGAGTGTCGGAGCTTAAAGTTTTTTAATTACCGGACCATACTTCTTTATGGGAGTTGGAAGATCGACGGGTCTCGGTTTGATGCTAGTTTTCGAGAGGTGAAGATGTCGAGCTTTGAATGGGATCTGAGTGGATTTTACCCGTTGTTGTTAGAAACGTTACGATATCAGTTTGCGGTTGTCCTGGTGTTCTCTTTGTCTTTGACGGGGTTTTGTCTTGGGCTTCAGATGGTGAAGCCGGATCAGTTAGGAGTAGTACTCCCGCGACTCTGGTGATAAGGACCAATCCTTCCATGGAATTGGAAGCCTGCCTCCAAATGGAGCTCTCCCAGACGAACTGGAGTATTGATCACGCCCTTTCTGATCCGAGGTTGTCTTGTGGTGGTGGTTTTGCTTGGCGGTGGTGGATTTGCTTTGTGGGCTTGAATGCCCCGAATCTGATTAGGCTTTATGCCTCCGTTGTTTCGTATTCCCTCTGCATTGCAAGGCTCTGCATGGATACTATTTTCTACCGCTTGATTGCCTCTAGGCTTTTACCTTATGATGTTCCTTTGTTTCCTGCACTACATGTGCATGGGGTCGGGCCCTTTTTCTTAATCGAAGTAAGTTATCATTTGAACAAAAAAATAGTACAACTGTTTTTTTTTACAATTTGACTAAATCCCCCGTCAAAGCCTTTCATTTGAATTAGTTGATGCAAGGTTGGCGTGTAATATATCAGGACACGATCCCCATGCAAATTAATTACTTTATTTGGTTGCAACCAAATTGCATATGTTGAGTGGATCGAAAGATTGATATAAACCAAGAGGGGGTGAATTGGATTTTTAAAGTTTTTGTGGTGGAAATTGCAAATTAAAAAGATAGACAAGGGATTTTAGAGTGGTTCAAGTTCCAAATGAACTCTACATCCACTACCTTAGCTTCACTAAGGATTTGCAACAATTCCACTAATTGCTCTTCCCCTTTTCTAGGCTAAGGAGGCAACCCTTACAATTTCGGTTGAATTTTCTACCCTAAATTCAACCCAATCCTCACAACAAGATAACAAAGAAATTTGTTGGCTAATAGAGTATCTCTCAATACAAATGATAGCCCAATTACAAGCACTCAACCCAATTGAACAAGATAAGAATGAAAATTACAATTGGGGTTTCTAGACAATATGGGATTTTTGCACAATTGCTTGGATTTGATGAATAGATGTTTTCTTGAAGATCAATAGTTATTGCTGATGCTTTTGAATGTCTCTTTTATACCTTCTCATTGATTTCTAGCCGTTTGGGTGGTTGGGAACATAAATGGAGCCGTTGGAACCCTCTCTTACCACCATAAATACACTTCTGCAGCTATGCGTATCGATACGCGGGGAGGTGTATCGATACGTGTCTCAGAAAAGAAAGAGCCGTTGTGTGCAATAAATAAGGGGTATCGATACGCGCGTAAGCGTATCGGTACGGGGTATCGTAACGGTAAAGGTCGTATCGATACCTTTTTCTCAACTTAGCTCACTGTCGATATCCGTATCGGTACGGGGGTTAGGCGTATCGATACGGGTCAACGACCATTTAAAATTTGGTTACCAACCAACTGACACCAACGGTCAAATTATATTAAGGCTGTATCGATACGAGAGTTTGTCGTATCGGTACGCCATTCAAACTCTTTAAACTTTATCACAGGGGCGTATCGATACGAGGGTTTGCCGTATCGATACGTGTTCCGACAGTAACTTTCTTTGTGAAAAAGGTATCGATACGCTTGGGTGTGTATCGATACACCTGAACGTTTTTCAATAGTTTGGCCTTGGAACACTTAGAAAATATTTAGAGTTTGAGTTTTTCAAATCAGTTTTAAAGAGTTGGTGATTTAAAACTTATTAAGGGACTTATAAAAACAATTTTAATTTTTTCAAATTGATCCTTAAAGATCTAATTATATCAAAATCAAACATAGGTTTTACATCATATATCTACTCTCATTTTCATGCAACCAATTTGAACTTTATCAATGCTTATGTATAAATTTGGAATTTACTTGAAATTGTATAAATTGTGTTTGCTTCGAATATTAGAAGATTCAGTGAGATCAAACTAAGATATTATGGTCTTGTTTGGTAAAGAGAGGTTTGAGCCAAAATTAGAGGTTTGAGTTAAAATTAGAAGTTTGACCGGTCAAATTCGCTAAATTGGATGATTCATAAAGATCAGATTGAGATGAAATCTCTAATTTTGAAAAGGTTGCTAATAGGAGTTTTTAAAATTAGAGGTTTTGACATAAGAGTTATAAAGACCCTTTTACCCTTAACAATTATAAAAAAATCTCCAAATAACCTAAATTTAACCAATTTTATTTTAATTCTTCAACGTCACATATTTACATTGTAACATTTGTAAACTAACATTTTTTATTTTTTTCATTTTATTCTCACACATTTATATTTTATTTAAATTTAATAATTAATTAAATTGTATTAAAAATAATTATATAAATAATAAATTAATATATAGATCCTTCAAATATGCTTAGTAATGTTATATTAAAAATTATTTTTAATAATCTAATTAATATTAATAGATACAAAATATTGATAACTAATAAACTATTCAAATAAGTATCAAATATAATTACGTCCTTATATGTCATTTTGCTTGTTTAAATAATCAAACAACCATCAGCTATCAGTTAATTTTATCAAATACTTTTATACAATCAGCTAATACAATTCGCTAGTCTAATCAGCTAATGCAATCGACTATTAATTATCAATTAATATAATTCACTATATATATCCACTAATTGTCAAACAAGTTCTATATATAGGCCAAAAGTGGCTCATGTTCTTTATGTTGATGTCGTTCTCGTTAGGGGTGGGCATTGTCGGGTACCCGGTTTATCTGGGTACCTCATTAAGCGGCTCGTGTCCCGGCCCATTATATTCGGGTACCCGGGTCCTATTTTTTTATTTTTTTAATTCTAAAATTTAAAAAAATCACATGTTAAACACAAAAATATTTTTAAAAAATTAAACTTAAAACTTAAAAGAATATAATACAAATATAGAAAAAATGTAAGGTTTTAAACTTAATTTTAGAGTGAAAATATTAAGAAACATAAAATAAAAATATAATTTTAAATATAAAAAATATATATATTAATTTTTATCAGGTCGGGTCGGGTACCCGGTAAGGGAAAACTTCCGGCACGTGTCCCGAAAAAATTTTCAGGCCGGGTACCCGGCCCGATCAGATAAATTAATTTTTTCAAAAATTATCCGACATTTTAAATTCGGGTCGTCGAATTTTTAAGTCGAATCAACCGGGTTGACTATTTTTGCCCACCCCTAGTTCTCGTTAAGTTGCAGCCGTGCAGGTATAAAAAAAGAGTAAAAAAAGCCGGTCATTATTAAGTGTACCGACAATACACACTCTCTCTTTTTTACAAACGAGTTAAAATAGTGATACATGTCTATTTCTTTTTCATTTTTAATTCTTAAATTTAATTTAAGAGCACTTTATTATGATTATAGTATTATTTCTGGTATATTTTCTATTATTAGTGTATCAAATAATTATGATAAAAAATGTATCAAATAATTATTTATTATTAGTTGTATTTTTTATTATTTAAACACTATTCGTGACATTAATTTTTCTTCAATAATCGTGTTTGTGTTTATATGATTTTTTTTTTTTGAATCTGGATTATATTCAACAGCGAAAGGAATACAAAGGATTCACACCTTTTACAATTGAAATACAGTGTTGAATAAAACAACAAAAAATATAAAGGTGTGAAGGACGTTGAACATACCAAACCTAACACTGTCAGAAGAAATCTTCTGAAATAAAAATCCAGAAAAACTATACTTTGCCTTGAGTGCTCTATTAATATAGCAAAAATTCTTCCGCTACTTGATCTTGGCATGTCGGCACAACCACCAAAGGGAATCATAACATGTATAGAACGACCTCCTTCGTTGAAAAGTGCTCGTTGATACTTGTCACTCGAACGCGTAACTGTCATGAAGACAGACAAAAACTGCTAAAAAGCAGACGAAAGAACTGCCACCAAGCAGACAAAAAAACTGTCATAAAAGCAGATTTGAATAAGAATTCGACAAAGTAGATGAAAAACAAGAAAAAAAAACTTGAAAAAAAAGGAAACATTCATCGGAAAGATGAATTTTATTTATGTACAGATCCAGCAAAACGGCCAAAGGCCGCCGCCGGTAAAAAAAAACGAAGAAGAAGAAGAAAAACTTGAAAAGGTTTGGTAACCACCTCAGAGAAAATGAAAAAGTGGAGAAGTTGAGAAATATGGTTTGTTAACTAATACTTTGTTTATATGATTTTTTTAAACTACATCTCATAACAATAAAAATATATCTCTTCAAACTTTGTGATGGTAAGAGTCGTTGGTTAATAGAGCAGTGGGGGCACGTAATAACAACAATTCTGTATTGCAGATAAGAAAACAATAAAAATATATTATGTAGGTTAATTTGTGAGGGATGTTTGTTTCAAAGCCTGGGGTGATTTTTAGTTTTTGAGGTATTTGTTTTGTTTGGATGTGTTTCCGTCTTTGGTTATTTTTTGGGTAATCTTCACCAGTGGTCTCTTTCGATTAGGGTGTGTTCTATTTTGGTCACCAGAATTCAAAAGAGATTATTCTAGTCACTTATGTTTAGAATCGTTTCTATTTTGGTCTCTCGGCCGTTAGTCTCCGTTACTTAAAAAAATTAATTTTTAATTTAACCCCAAAACTTTCAAATTTTTCTTTTTCACTATCTTCCCCAAAAATTATAAAACTAAAACTCTAGAAAATTAAATAATGGCTATAACCCACAAAATAATGAAGAAATTAACGACTTTTTTTACGATAGAGAATCAGAAATTACAGATTCATGAGAGTCTGGAGGTGGGGCATTGATTAAGCTTCGATAAAGTTTCAATTGCTTAATCAATAGTTTATTTTATGGAAAAGAAAAAGGCAATCAAACTCCTTTGGAATCCAAAACAATTGACTGGTTTCAAGGTGATTTGAAGAGTAATTCTGTTTCAGGTGATCAAGCACAAATCAGTGGCAATACTCCTGGTGAGAGAACTGCTGATGTTGATGATGATTCTTTTGATGACTGGAACGATTTTAAGGGTTCCACCGTTGCAAAAGATGTTGCTCAGAGTTCTTCGGACCAGACTGCTGGTGGATTGAAGTCAATGCATGAAAAAGGTGGTGATTCTTTTTCTCGATTGAGAGGGTTGGCTCTGAATCTACTATTTTTGAAACTCACTGTGAGGTATCCAAATCTTTTGATCATTTTGCAGGTTCTTCTGCCGTTCTTACTACTCACATGGATAGTGTCTTTGGAACATGAGACTTCTTTCAGGGAACATCAGTAGATAACACAACTTCTTTCGATAAAGTTTCAATTGCTTAATCAATTGTTCATCAGGCATTGATTATTCTGATTACATTTCTTTTCCATTGCTAGGTGATAGAAAGCAAGGGAACTGATAAACAATTGAAACTTTATCGAAGCTTAATCAATGCCCGACCTCCAGACTCTCATAAATCTGCAATTTCTGATTCTCTACCGCAAAAAGGTGTTAATTTTTTTAATTATTTTGTAGGTTATAGCCACTATTTAATTTTCTAGGGTTTTAGTTTTATAATTTTTGGGGAAGATGGTGAAAAAGAAAATTTTAAAAGTTTGGGGGTTAAATTAAAAATTATTATCTTTAAGTAACGGAGACTAACGGCTGATGGACCAAAATAGAAACGATTCTAAACGTAAGTGACCAGAATAATCTTTTTTGAATTCTGGTGATCAAAATAGAACACACCCTAAACGAAAAGGACCACTGGTGGAGATTTCCCTTATTTTTTTTTGGGTAATCTTCACCAGTGGTCCCTTTCGTTTAGGGTGTGTTCTATTTTGGTCACCAGAATTCAAAAAAGATTATTCTGGTCACTTACGTTCAGAATCGTTTCTATTTTGGTCCCTTAGTCGTTAGTCTCCGTTACTTTAAAAAAATTGTTTCTAATTTAACCCCCAAACTTTCAAAATTTTATTTTTCACCATCTTCCCCAAAAATTATAAAACTAAAACCCCATAAAATTAAATCAATGGCTATAACCCACAACTACAACCCATTTCCCCAAGATTAAAATCATCCTTACTTTTGAATTTGTCAGGATAAAGGAAATGAAGCAAAGCCCTGTAAAATATTTTCATGGATTTGAATAACAGAATATACAAGTAGAAGAAGAATGCAATATTCATTTTTCAGTCAATGAAAAGGAAATGTAAGTACTTCTGCAATGCTAGGTTACAAATTTGAAATGAAAAAAGAAATGAATTCCAACCAGGTTGAGAGCATTGTTATCGTAAAGTGAATTCCAAACTTGGCGGTCTAGTAACATTTAACAAGACAAAAGGCAAATATAAAGGCAGATGATCACGCGGTCAACAAGAAATAGCGGAAAAGGTAACATAAATAGCAGTTTTGGTAAAAGCAATTTGGTCAAATCCTTCATTTTGTTCGAAAAATCAAATGAATAATTATCCAAGCATAAGACACTTATTTAAATTTGGAATCCTCATGAAACTTACTGTTGTTATAAAATACAATGAAAAGCAGACAAACTTAAAGTAATGCAAATAATGTTGATACCAGAAGGAAGTAAAATAGAAGGGAAAAAAAAGAAAACAACTTTGATAAAATACTCTTTTAGAATCTATCTAAAGATGTAAAAATAAAAATCAGATCCTAAAGTGAGCAAAACCTCCAAAAATCATGCTAGTAAAAGGAAAAGAAAATAATACCATAGCTCCTCAACACTGTTTTGTAGTGGAGTTCCAGTAATTAGCAACTTGTTCTTTGTGCTAAATTCCTGAGCAAACAGAAACGCATCATCCAAAAATTAATCATGGTAACAAACCAGAACAATTTGTTCCGGCGAAAAAAGAAAACAAAAAACATTACAATTATGCAAGGCAGAAAGTTGAAGTGACAGAATAGAGCATACTGAAAGCGTAGTGTACAACTGTGCCTCATTATTCTTCAACCTATGAGCTTCATCAACCATCAAATAGTTCCATCTTATCTTAGACAATACCGCCTTATCCTTCAGAACAACTTCATATGTAGTCAGCAGAGCGTTAAATTTTTTAGGTCTGCCAATTGTCTTGTCATTGTAAAATTCATATTGCTGACAGACCTGCCAACAAAAGAAGAAAAGAACATCGTAACAATTGGGGTGAGGTTCACAGGGATGGGTTAAAACTATTTGAAACTATCACCTACCTTATGTAAGATACACAAGTGACCAGTAACACAAGTTTTAGCAGAAAACTATAACATCAGTAAGCACACGAAGATTCAAAAGTGCTACACACCAAAGCAAATATATAGACAGAGACAAAGTGGTAATATATAAAATATGTATTAAAACGATAGCACAATACAAATTTCAAACCTATTTGAATAAAGAGAGCATATATACAAGAAAAACATGGCTTATTTCAAAAGAGAGCATATATACTAGTATTAAAATAAAATTCAGTCCCTCTACTCTCTAAACTTTTAATCATGTAAGTCATTGATTTAATTTTATGGGGTTTTAGTTTTATAACTTTTGGGGAAGATGGTGAAAAATAAAATTTTGAAAGTTTGGGGGTTAAATTAGAAACTATTTTTTTTAAAGTAACGGAGACTAACGGCTAAGAGACCAAAATAGAAACGATTCTAAACGTAAGTGACCAAAATAATCTTTTTTGAATTCTGGTGACCAAAATAGAACACACCCTAAACAAAAGGGACCACTGGTGAAGATTACCTTTTTTTTTTTATTGCATAGTCTTCTTTTCGGTTAGTTTCTGCTTGGACTTATCTTTGATTGTGTTGTATTGTTTTTTATTTAAGTTTAAAGAGGTTTTTAACGAGACATACAATTTAATTTAATTTTTAATAAAATAATACTTTTGTTAAGAAGAAGAAAAAGTGGGAATGATAATTATAAAAGAAGTATATGCAAGTATTTAGGGGTGTTTATTGAGCGAGTCGGGTAGTGCTCGACTCGTGCTCGCTAAAAAAATTTGTTGCTCGACTCGACTCGTTGCTCGTTAAAAAAATTGTTGCTCAACTCGACTCATCGCTCGTTAAGCTCGTTGCTCAACTCATTATTTTTAACTAAAAGTAAAATTTAATAATACTATATGAGGCTTAATACTAACATAAATTAACTAATTTAACAAAAAATATCAAAAGAGTGCATAAAACACTTCCAAAGTCTAAATTCAAACTAACAATCCACAAATACACTAAACTAACAATCCACAAATTCAGAAAACTATCATATTAAAACTAAAGTAACAATCCACAAGTACATCAAATTAAAGTAATTACTAAAAAATATTTTAAAAAATTAACAAGCTTCTCGCGAACTTATCGAGTCAAGTTAGACTTTGCTTGACTCAACTTGTTAAGATCTCGAGTCAACCCGAATCGAGAGTTTACTAAATTTTGACCGAGTCGAGTTCGAGCGGACTCGTTAAACACGCCTACAAGTTTTGCAACCAAAACAATTAAAAGTCGTTACTATTCGGAGAGATTGGTACTATGAACGTAGAAAACTTATTATACAAATTAACCTACAAAGATTAAATTTGAAAATAAAATATAGTAAATGGATTAAAGCCACAATTTAACGTATAGTGTATTAATGGGTATTGATATTGATTTATTGATTCTTGAGTGGCGGAAACGTTGCATTATCCATTAGAAGACATTCCGGAATGAGAAAGATAATAGATTTTGGGATTAAAACAAAAAGACTAATCAAGTTCATCTTTGAATTTTGAAGATCACGATTCTCATCATATTTTTAGATGAAGAGATTAACCGTTAGCGGAGACGTAAAATATATAGAAGAGCAGAAACATTAATGGCCTATTCTTGGGAGTGTAAATTAATAGTAGCTAGTAGTTGCAGATGATCATCTTTATTCTAATTTCTAGCTAGTAGTTCCAAATGGCTAATTTGCAGAGGACCTATAGGGGAATGGAACTTGACCGGCCTCGATGTACTCGACGTCGGCCACGAGCAGCTCGTACTGCCTCTTAACTTGGTCGGCAGTTTTCCCTCCGACGGCCTTGGCAACGTTGTACCAGCGGTTGGGGGTGTCCTTGTCATAAACAGCCAAAGCCCTTTCGAAGTCTTTGTTCTGCTTGGCTGTCCATGAACCAGACATTGAGGTCGACGCCATCTTTTAGTAAACAATGTAGTGATGAAATAGGTTGCAGAAGCTAATAGGAATGCAACCTAAGGGATGATATGAGCAAATGAGTTGGGAATGGCTGCTCTTTTATAGGCAGTGGTGGGGTATATGGCATCAGTTGGCGTAGAAATCTTGCAACCAGAATTTGTAGAATTTGAGCAATTTGTTTCCTTTGGAACCACAGAAATTGTAGGAGTGGAGGACAACTAAAATGCAATAGAGTTTATGTATTTTTGCTTTTTATAATCTCTACGTTTATAACTATTTATTTTCTCTAATTCGTAAAGGTATATAAGATCAAACCATGTTAAATTTAGTCTCTTATGTGTGATTTATTTTATGTTGATACCATTTTAATTATTTTCCGCTTACATATTCCTAACAGCATCCATATGGTTTATAGAGTTAATTCCTTTGTTTAAAACGGAAAGGTGGTCCATATCCAATGATGAGGATGCAGATTCATTTCGCCAACTGACGCTCAATTCAACCAAGTTGCAATAATTTCAGAGAATCTTCCATTCGTAAAATATCAACATTACATCAAGTAATCTCCAAATGTGCAAAAAGAATGAGGTTGGTATAGTACAAGGACCTATACAGTAATTTTACCGGTAACCAGAGAATCATATACGTAGCAGCAGAGTTTATCAATTAAGAGTGTCAAGTTGCAGGAGGTCATATTCATGTGATGATTGGATGAAAAATACCCATGCACCTTTCTAGTACGGAAAAGAATTTTAAAATAATACTTAATAAATAAAGTGATTTGGAATCCTTTTTCATTCAATCTAATCCTTTTGGTGCTCATCTCTTTGTGTCCTGGTAGTAAAGGTAGATGTTCATTATCTTTTAAAATCTAAATTCAAATACTAATAATACATGTTATGTGTGATGTTTTTAAAAAAATTAAAAAAGTTAAACAGATGCTACCCTTACATCACACCAACATATTAAAAAAAATCTAATCCCTTTGATAGTCAATGCTGTGCACTGTGGATTGCTTTTCCTCTCCAAGGACTTTGTTTCTTTTCCCAACTGGTCCCCTTCCTTAAAATTTGGAGCAAAATGTTTTTTTTATTATTTTAGACGGTTCAACGGAGGATTTTGATTAGGTATGGTTAAATTTAAAGACAAAGTCAGATTTAAATATTAAGAGGGACAAAGGTCTATTAAATTTTTAAAATTAAAATTTAGGACAAAAATTAAATTATTTTATTACTCTTTAAACTAAAAGAGCCTCAAATGCAATTATACTAAAATTATTTGGGAGATGTTAAACATGGCTTCATCCCTGGTCAATTTATTTATAGGGTCACTTTTTTAAATTTTGGTTCAAGAAGGGTTGTGTTTTGTGAAGGATAAAATTGAATCGAGTTTAGGGTGAAAAATCGTTAATCCGATCCAGATAATCTTATAACCCTCTTCTATTTATTTTAGAACAATCATTATAATGTTCTTCTCTCTATATTTTAATTATCTCCATTCAAAAAAAATATCTAACTTTTTTGTCAAATTAAAAATAAAAATAAAAAACAAATTATTTATATCGATTGTGTTGTGAAAATCGAAATGAATGAAAACTTTCTATTTGATCGAGTTTGGGATGACCAAAAATCGATCCAACCCGTATTCATCCCTTATTTTTACATCAGTTAAAAAAAGCTACCACCACACAACCAAGAATCTGCAAGGATTAAAAAAAAAAACTCAAAAAGTGCCCACTACAATATAGCATTTTGCATTAGCCGCAAAAGAATAAACGATAATTTCTTCATTCCATTATAATCTGTCAAATTCTAATTTTGGTCCCTTCATTGTATTTAAATTGGAGATTTAGTCCTTATATTTTAATTTGGTATAATTTAATCACTTTACTTTTATATGTCATTAGTTTAGTATTCTGGTTAAATACTAACATGTAGGGGTGGGTATTCAATTGAGTTAGAGTAAAAAAATTAGAGTTAGTCAGGTATAAGTCATATTTTATAATTTAAACTTTATTTGAATTTTAGTTCAAATTTAATGTAAATATTTATAATGTTATGATATACTAATTGGTTCCAATTTAAATGGTTTTCTATAACCCTATATGTGTGTTTATGTATGTATGTATGTATATTTAAAGTAGAGGGACTTGGACTTGAAAATAGATTCACTAATTACTAAAAATTTTAAGTTATTTAAATTCTCCTTTTACAACTCAAACATTATTTAAAAACAATTCGAGTCGAGTTTATGAAATTAAAATTCGAGTTGAAAAATCATTTTTTTTGAGTCGAGTTTTGCTCACCCTTGCTAATTAGGAAGTGTAGAAATCATAATTGGTATAACGGTAATTTACATTTTGACCCCCAAATGATAACTTTATGATTTAATCCTCCAAAAATTATAAAATTAGTACAATGAAAAAAATTGTATTTTGACCCTAATTTTTTTAAATTCAACTTTTCCCTCCAATTTTCTTTTTGACTTTGTCCATGTTGACATAGAATCTGTTGTAATGTGTGTTTTTTTTTTTTTTTAAAAAACATGCTTAAACATTTTAATCAGAGTAATTAAATATAACATAGGGACCAAAATCATAATTTGACCTAACAAATATGAATTGAATTTTCAGCATGGATTCTTTTTTTTTTTCAAAATTTTTAAGATAAATTTACTATGATATTTTATTCAAATACTATAATGGGATCACATTAAAAATGCTAAAAAAATTAAGAATAATATTTTAATTGAAAATTAGCATTGTTAACTACTCAAACAATATAATGATATTGTAAAAGTAGAGGTAACAAATTAGAGTAATTGTGCAAAATAAATTAACATATTTACTCTTTAAAAATTTAAATTTAAATCTTTAACTATAAAAACATAAACTCTTAATTCTAAACCCTACAAAATAAACCCTTAAACCCTAATTCATAAACTAAATTATTAACCCATAAAACATAAAGAGTTGTATGTAGAATGATTTAGTTTATGGATTATTAACCATATGACTTGAATTTTCATCCCAAGCATTAAAGAAAAAAGAACCTTTTAGGTGGGAAGGTCTAGAGGAAAAACGAAAGGTATATAGGCTAATAGGGAAGAATATGCAAAGGGAAATGTCAAATTTTGTCCAATTGTACCGAGAATATTATAGTGTATACATCACACTATTGTATATGCAATAAATCACGTCAAATTATTTAACAAAATAGAAAAAAGTTAATGCAAGGTTATAATTGGATTAGAGGAACTAAAGATAGTCAGATTAGATTAGAGGGACTAATTCCGTAAAAAAACATTGTATAAGGGTTTTTTTTTACAATTTAACGTTAACCCCTAAACCCTTTTTATTTTTTTAGTAATATGCATGTCTGTCTTACGGTTTATGTTCAGGGTGTAAAGCTGCACCTCTCAACAATGTCACCTCCAAGGTTTGAGTTCATGTTATCTCCTTAGAAGTGAAATGTACCTTACCAATTCACCCAACATTTGTTGGTTGAATTCCCTCTATTTGAATTAGATGATGCAAGGTTATAATTGGGAAATGACTAGAGGAAAACAAAAGGTGTGTAGGGGAGAATATTTCAAAGATTGTGGCTTGAATAAGCATGCCAAAGGTGTGTGATATATTAGGACACGATCCCCATGCAATTTGGATATAAATTAATTTATTTTTTTATTTGTTTGCAGCCAAATTGCATATATGATGATATCTACTTTCATGCAACCGATTGAACTTTACCATTGCTTATGCTTAAATTTAGAATTTACATGAAATTGTATAAGTTGTGTAGGGGTGTTCATAGTTAGGATGGTGGATGAATATAATTTTACGGATTTTGCACTTTATCTGTTTCAATTAGAGTGGATATGTGTATAAGCTTGGTGGGTATGGATGTCAAAAGTCATACTTGTTAGTTGTTACGAGTAGTTGGTAGGGGATGAATTTGAAACTTTACCCGCTTCACATCTGTCCACCCAGGACCCGCCATATGAATAAGATTATTATAATAAAATATAATTTTATTTATATTACATATATTGGGTAGCGTGTGTGGAGATAAATATGTTTGTAAGCATTTAAAATTATTTTGGAATGATTAATAGAGTTATAAACTAAAGTTATAAAAATTTATCGAGAATTTTTCGCATAAACAGTTTAGATTGAAAAGTCACCGTTTGTCATCCCTAGTTCCTACACTGGTTCGAATATTAGAAGATTGAGTGAGACCAAACCAAGATATTGTGGGGCAACAGATGCTCATGTTCTTTATGCTGATCTTTGTGGTGTCCTTCTTGTTAAAGTGCAGGGGAAAAAGTAAAAAAATGCCCAGTTACCGTCTAATCATAGCGGAGACGTAAAATAGAAGAGCACAACAAAACTTAGAAGAGAATCATTAATGGCTTATTCTTGGGAGTGTAAATTAATAGTAGCTAGTAGTTCCAGATGGCTAATTTGCAGAGGACCTATAGGGGAATGGAACTTGGCCGGCCTCGATGTACTGGACGTCGGCCACAAGCAGCTCGTAGTGCCTCTTAACTTCCTCGGCAGTTTTCCCTCCGACGGCCTTGGCAATGTTGTACCAACGGGTGGGGGTGTCCTTGTCATAAACAGCCAAAGCCCTTTCGAAGTCTTTGTTCTGTTTGTCTGTCCATGAACCAGAGCCACGGGCGGACATTGAGGTCGATGCCATCTTCTAGTAATCAATGTAGTGATTTAATAGGTTGCAGAAGCTAATAGGAATGCAACCTAAGGGATGATATGAGCAAATGAGTTGGGAATGGCTACTCTTTTATAGGCGGTGGTGGGGTATATGGTATCTGTTGGCGTAGAAATCTTGCAAACAGAATTTGAGCGATTTGTCTCCTTTGGAACCACAGAAACGGTTGGAGGACCAAGAAGAAGAAGCTGAAATGCGGCGAATTTCATGTATTTGAAATCTTTGTAATCATTATGTTTATAGTATATTTCTTTTCATTTGTCGAGGTACAAAAGGTTAAATTTCACGTATTATGTGTGTTAATATGTTTATCATTATTTTTCCGCTTACAAATTCCTACATGTGGTTCACAGATTTAGTTCCTTTTGTTTTAAATGAAAAGCAGGTCCATATCCAATGATTAGGATCAGGGGCGGTTCAAAGATTTTGGGGGCCCTGTACAATTTATTAAAATATGACTCTTAATTTATAATCAGTAAGAAATATAAGTAGTTTTCAAAAAAAAAATACTTTAATACAAAAAGTATTATTAAATTGTCCTCTCGAGAACCAAAAAATTGACTTATAAACATCTAAATATCAAACATTTTCACTTCAAAATTATCATTCTTTTTGCATGTTTTAAGTTTTAGATAATTTTTTATATAAACATAATTATATATATAATTTTATAATTTTTATAAATATTTAATTTAATTTAGGTTCCCTATTTTCAGAGCTCCTCTCTCTTGGGGGCCCTGTGCGGTCGCTCATGTCGCGCTTGTCCAAAACCCCACTGATTAGGATGCAGATTCATTCGCCAACTCAACCAAGTTGCAATAATTTCAGAGAATCTTCCATCTGTAAAATATCAACATTACATCAAACAATCTCCTAAGGGTCTGATTTTCTCCTCCTATTTCTTTGGAAAACTGCAGCATTATTTATAGTTTTTGATTAATCAGCCTTAGAATACAACTCAAAATCAGAAAATGACACAAAAATTCCGGGAGAGAGACTTTAAATATGAGGGTGCGGATAACAAGTCAAATCCAGAAAGCATCAGAATTGAAGAGGACGGTGGGTGGGATAACAGCACGCTATGAATTGTTAGAGTTAGAGTTAGACCCACTGCAAGTAGAAGTCCATGTTGGTATCATATAATTCCTTGCAAAAGAATGAGTTTGGTATAGTGCAAGGACCTATACTGTAATTTTACCTGCAACAAGAGAATCATGTATCTTTCACCCTTTGTATATAAGAATACGTAGCAGCAGGGTTTACCAATCAAGAGTGTCAAGTTGGAGGAGGTCATATTCATGTGATGATTGGTTGAAAATTACGCATGCACCTTTCTACTACCAAAAATGAAATCTCAAAGAATAATAATAAAGTGATTTGGAATCCTTATCATTCAATCTAATCCCATGGACTTTGCTTTTCCTCTCCCAAGGACTTTGCTTCAAGAAGGATTGTGTTTTGTGAAGGATAAAATTAGGTCAAGTTTAGGTTGAAAAATCTATATCCCGGCCCAAAATAACGTATAGTTCTCTCTTTTTTTTTTTTTTTATAAATCTTAAGCTTATTTAAAAGAGAGGAATGGGAGAAAAAAGAGGTATTCTTAGTGGGTCTAGAATTCATGACCTAAAGAAATGTGAGGGAGATGAACAACTTGTTTAATTGGCAAAATGTACTTGCTCAGAATAACAATATAATTCCATTAAAATTTGGTACAACGGAGGTAAAAGAGATGTGTTGTATTAAATAACACTTGTGTTTTAGAAAGATGGATGAAAGATGGTCGTTATTTTATCAAGATGATTGGTTGTGAAATTTGTGATAAAGTTAAAAGATAAGTGTTATGTATAAATATACCATTTTACCTTTAAAATTCTAGCTTTACATTTTCCCATTATTTTGACATCGATTATTATATTATTTTTAGGGTTTAGAGTTTAAGCTCTACGATGTGAGACTTTGACTTCATAATTTAGGGTTTCATGTTCATGATTTAGAGTTTATGGCTTGGTGTTTAGGGTTTAGAGTTCAAGTTTTAGGGTTTTGGTTTCATATTCATGATTTATGATTTATGGTTTTAGAGTTTAGGGTTTAAGGTTTTGTGTTTATGATTTAGGGTTTAGAGTTTAAGCTTTATGTTGGTGGTTTTAGGTTCATGGTTTAGGGTTTGGAGTTTATGGTTTGAGTTTTGGTGTTTGAGTTAAGGGTTCAGGGTTTCAAGTTTTAGTTTAGAGTTTAGGGTTCATGATTTAGAGCTTATAGTTTAGGTTTTGGAGTTTGTGGTTTAGGTTTAGTGTCTTTAGTTTAAGGTTTAGTGTTTGAGGTTTATTGTGTTAAGGATTTAGTATTTAGGGTTTTGAGTTTGGAGTTTATGGTTTGGATCATGGTTATGGTTTTATGTTTTGAGTTTAGGGTTTGGAGTTCAGGATTAAGGTTTAGTGTTTGTGGTTTAAAGTTTAGGGTACGATGGTTTAGATTTTAGAGTTTAATGTTTATGGTTTAGGGTTGGATGTTTATGCTATAAATATGTGAAAATAGTATGAGGGTATAATTGACAAAACTTGCGTATTAAATAGTATGAGGGTTTAGGGTTGGAGGTTTATGCTATAAAGAATACGCCGTATTAAATTTTACATCTACCAAACACACGTATAAAAGTAAGTTTCGTAATAAAGGTGTATTAAATAATACATCACGTGGATTACAACCCAAGCGAACGAGGTGTTAGATTATTATTATTATATTCCTTTCTCTATTCTTTTAAGGTTTTTGCTATAGGCCGTGTATAAGAACTACTAGATTCGCATCATTAATTGTTATTTTACTTTTCAATGGAATCTATTAGAATATAATTAATTACTTTCCTAAAATATTAAACATCATTGATTCATGGTGTTTAATGCAATTAATAATAATATTAAAAGGGTTTAGGTGTTTATGATTTATAATTCTAAGGTTTAGTGTTTTATGGTTTGTGTTGACGTATTTTTATGTTTTTAGGGTTTAAGATTAGGGTTTAGAGTTTAGGTTTAGGGTCAATGTATGGTTTTATAGTTTATGGCTTAGGGTTTAGTATCTAGGATTAGAGTTTAGTTTTTAGGATTATGTTTAAGGTTTAAGATTAAGGTCTAGGGCTTAGGGTTCTAGGTTAGGGTTTAATTCTATTAAACATTGTTAATTAATGATATTTAATTTTTTTAAGAATATAATTAATTACACAACTCTTATGGTTTTATAGTTTATAGCAAAACTTTCTATTTTCAAATCAAAATTAAGATGGCCAAAAACTGACTAAACCCGTGTTCATCCCAAATTCTAACACCAATTAAAAAGGCTATTACCACAGAACCAGGAATCTGTAAGGAACAAAAAAACTCAAAAGGAGGCCATTAAATATTTGCATCAGCCGCTAAAAAGAATAAAAGATAATTTCTTCATTCCACTATAGTATTTGTCAAATTCTAGTTTTGGTCCATTCACTATGTTTAAATGGGGATATGTTGAGTTGATCAAACAATTGCAAATGGCCAATAGGGGGTGAATTGGCGATAAAAATTTTAAGGGTGGAAATTGGAAGAATAAAAATTGAACACAAGACAATTAGAGTGGTTCAAGTTCTCCAATGAACTCTACATTCACTACCTTAGCTCCCACTAAGGATTTTCAACCACTCCACTAATTGATTCTTCCCCTTTTCTTGGATGAGGAGAAAATCTTACAATTTTGATTAAGCTTTCTACCCAAAGCTTAATCCACGCACTTTAACAAAGAAGGATTTTTGGTAAACTTTACAAATGCCTCTCTAAGGAAAATGTTTACCCAATTACAATCAAACACTTCTCAATCTCACAATAAAAATTACAATAAAAATCACAAGAGAGTTGGGTACAAAGATTTGACTCTAAAAAAACAATGTTTGGATTTGAGTGCTTTGATGTTGCTTGTAGGTTCAATAATTGTTGTTGTAGCATTTGAGACTTGTTTTTATACCCTTGCATTGATTTCTAGCCGTTTGGGTGGTTGAGATCATCAATAGAGCCGTTGGGCTGTAATTTCCCGCAATAAATGATGCTTAACAACCTACCGTATCGGTACGACTCGTGGGAGTATGGTACCTATCTCAAATAAGAAAGAGCCGTTATGACTGAAAAGCAGGGCGTATCGATATGCTTGAAGGGTGTACCGGTACGTTATTAAGGGGTGTATCAGTACGGTTAGCCGTATCGATACAGATTTTGCTCACTAGAATCCTGAGTTGAGTTTTGTTAAAAAGCGTATCGGTATGCTCCCTTAGTGTATTGATACCGCTCAAGGGTCATTTAAAATTTAGGATATCAACTAACTGACAAGCCGACGTTCGAAAATTAAATGCAAGGATTTTGCAAAGGTCAGCATATCATATTGATACGGTGACATGCCGTATCGGTAAGCTATATCAAAATAATATTTTAATAAGAAAATTGTATCAATACGGTTCTAATGTGTATTGATACGCTATAACTTAAAGTCTTGCCCAGATGAATATCGTATCGATACGGGGTTATACCGTATCGGTACGCTATGAACGATTAAAATTCTAGTGTTGAAAAACCATATCGATACGTCTGGGCGTTTTTGTTGAAGTTTGGCTTGAAAACTTAAGAAAATACTTAGTTAAAATTGAACCTTTAAATATGTTTTGACTTGAAATAATGTTATGTTCAAAATGCCTTGTCAAAATGTAAGTCTTTGAAAATACTTAAAAAATTATTGTTTTACAATTTAGTCCATAAGTTAAATTGTTATATCAAAATCAATTTTAGTTTCACAATCTCTCCCTTTTTGATATAACAAAACCAAGTATAGATTTTTAAGTTTTGAAACTTTTGAAAAGCTTACTCCCTCTTAATTTAAGATAGATTTTCAAAGTTAAGTTTCAAATTTTCAAAAAGATGACTCTATATATACTTCTCCCCTTTTTGTTAGATCAAACATGAAAACACAAGGTAGGATAATAGCAACAAAATATTATTGAATTCAAATGTAAACTTCAGAATTTAAAGCAACAAATAGTTCAAAGACATAAACCCAAGTTCAAATCCTAATAACATAAAGAAAATCATAGAGTTCTAAACATAGGTGCATAAACAATGAAACTAAATGACATGAGATGATATGCATAACTACTCGTTCCCACCATCATCATCATCTTCTTCCTCTTCATCCTCATCATATTGTGTAGGTTGATGCCTCCTAGATTGATTGAGCCAAGCACCATGGAAAGCGGTGAGAGAGACATCTATGGAGTTTTGTTGAAGGGCTGTGGCTTTGACTTGATCCTCCAACGATGCAAAGCGAGTATCAAGACCCTTGACTCGATCTTCCAAGGATGTGAATCTAGTGTCAATGGCTACAAACCCGGCTTCTATGTTTGTGAATTTCTCATTAAGGAATGTCATGAGATTGTCCATAGAGGAAGAAGCAACCGGAGCACCTTGAGAGCTTTGAGGAGCTTGTGGAGCATTGGCTTGAGCATCTTGTCGAGTAGCTCGAGGGACACGAACCCATTCATTATTGACATAGGAAAAGTGAGCACGAGAGAGGGAACACTCATCAATAGGTTGGCCAAGGGGTTCGGGGTATTCATGGGTACAATCAATCTTAAGGGAATGGAACAAGTGACTCAACGCCGTAGAATAATAAAAGGACTTTACTTGATCGGTGTGATGGTGTTGAACTAGGTAAACAAGGTCGACAAACATGATTTGAAAAAGGTTAGGGTGCTTACCCTCACGAAAACACCTAAGCCAAAAATCGTCTACTTGACGGATAGTCGAAAATTTTCCACCCGATGGAAGAAAAAACCATGTAATAATGAGATGAAGAATATGGTCATGAGCATTTAAAACACTGACGGAACCTAGAGGACCATGACTTAAGGAATTCTCATCATCAATCCCTATATTTTCAAAACCAAAGGCTTTACAAAGAACATCTTGATCAATTTGAAAAGTTGTGCCCATGAGATGTGACTTGATAGCAACAACGTGTTCTCTTGTTTCATTATGAATGCATATGGCATTGGAAAAGAAAATGGTGACCAAATTTTGATAAACAATGGGAGGAAGGTTCAAGAAGCTTATAATTTCCATTTTCGAATCAAAGGAAGGTATGCAAATTTAAAGCGTTCGAAGTTTAAAAAAGGAATAGACACGACACGTTCTTCCCTAAGAGTAAAACCTTGAAAAAGTTTATAACATGACATATTTGAAGGGTTTGGAAAACTACGTTGGATTATGTAAGGAAGATTTGGTTTAGGATTACCCTCATCATCCTCCATAGGATTGGAAGTAGTGGCAAGGTATCGTTTCGCTTTCTTTTTCGGTGTCATAACCCTGAAAACATCAAAACAATTCGAATATATATGCAATTAACATCTCATTCAATCCAACAATAAATTCCAATAATTCAAGGTATTTGAAAATCAATTTTAATGTTAAAAATATATACATGTATAAAAGAAAAGATTGGTTAAAAAGTTTTTGAAAAACAGTTTACAAAAATATACGATATAAAATTAGATTCGAATGAAAAAATTGGATTTTGAAAAGTTTTTGTAAAAACTTGAAAACCCATATCACAAATATATGTTTTATACAAAAAATTAAGTTAAACCAACCAATAAAAACAAACAAAAATTAAAAATAAAAAGGAAAAAAGTTTATACCTTGATTTACTAGAATGGATGAATGAGTTGATGTGAATGCACAAGATTGCTAACAAAGCTTGGCTTTGATGTGTAGATGAAAAACCCTCAATTTAACTCTCTGTCGAAACCGTATCTTGTAGAGTGTACCAATACATTTCCCTAATTTTAATTCGATTTTAATACCGTATCGATACACGTGACCATGTCGATACAGTTTGACCTGTATTACTTCCCTTGACGAACTCGTATCGATACCCTTTTAGCCGTATTGATACGTCTTTACCAAATAATACAATTTTGACAGTTTAAGTTCTAAAAATTCAACTTTAAACGTCCATAAATGCATGTGAATTACATATGAACAAGATTTAATGACTAAAATTAATGCATACTCCCCCTAGCAACATGCATAGAAGCAAAAAGAGGCAAATTAACACAAGAACGAATATCAACCAATTTCAAGTAAATTTTTGACCAATTGGGACCTAAAAGGGTCAAGAAAGGCTAGTTAAACATAACTCTCTCCGAAGGGTCCAAAACTGCTCTTTATCTAAAGGTTTGGTAAATATATCCGCTAATTGGTTCAAGGTATCAACATATTCTAGAACAACATCATTTTTCAACACATGGTCTCTAATGAAATGATGTCTAATTTCTATATGTTTGGTTCTAGAGTGTTGGATGAGATTCTTAGTGAAACAAATGACACTAGTGTTGTCACGCCTAAGGGGTATGGTTTCTACTTGAACATCATAATCTAAGAGTTATTGCTTCATCCAAAGGACTTGAGCACAACTCCCTAAGGATATGTACTCCGCTTTGGTGGTAGATAAGGTTACGCTATTTTTTTAGAGAACCAAGATACGAGCATACTACCTAAGAATTGGCATGTTCTGGAAGTACTTTTCCTATATATCTTGCATCCCTCATAATTCGCATCCGAATAAGCATGAAGGCTAAAGTAAGAATCCTTAGGATACCAAAGACCTAAGTTAGGTGTGTCTCTAAGGTATCTAAAAATTCTCTTAATAGCTACTAAGTGTGATTTTCTAGGACTAGCTTGGAACCTAGCACACAAGAAAACATTAAACATAATATTTAGTCTACTTGCAGTAAGGTAAAGCAAAGAACTTATCATGGATCTATAAAGCTTAGAATCAACACACTTACCTCATTCATCTTTTTCAAGCTTTATAGAAGAGCTCATAAGGGTGGCTTGAGGCTTTACATTCTCCAAGCCGAACTTTTTGAGCATATCATTCACATACTTCATTTGTTTGATTTGGAGCCCAAGAAGAATGAGAGCTCCCCCCATCATGCTCATCTCGAACTCACCTTGCATTAGCTTAGAAAACTCTTTGCAATAACATTCAGTAGTAGAACCAAAAATGATATCATCAACATAAATTTGCACTACTAAGATGTCATTACAATATCTTTTTATAAAAAGTGTAGTGTCCACCTTGCCTTTTTCAAAATCTTTTTCAATTAAAAAGTTTGAAAGCCTTTCATGCCAAGCTCTAGGAGCTTGTTTTAAACCATAAAGAGTTTTGGTTAATTTAAAAGCATGATTTGGAAATTTTGAATCCTCAAAACCCGATGGTTGTTCAACATACACTTCTTCATTTATAAAACCATCTAGAAAAGCACTTTTTACATCCATTTGAAAAAGCTTGAAATCATGGTAATATGCAAATGCTAGAAGCATCCTAATAGCTTCCATTCTAGCTGCGGGTGCATGTGTTTCATCAAAATCAATTCCCTCTTCTTGAGTGTAACCTTGAGCAACAAGCCTAGCCTTGTTTCTCACTATGTTACCACTCTCATCTAGTTTATTCCTAAAGACACATTTAGTTCCTATAGTAGATTGATTACTGGGCCTTTCAACTAACGTCCATACATTACTTCTCTCAAATTGATTTAATTCTTCTTACATGGCCAAAATCCAAAAATCATCTTTTAATGCTTCTTTGATATTTTTAGGCTCAATGCATGAAATAAATGCAACATGGTTCATTAATTTGAGAGAGGATCTAGTGGTTACCCCCTTGGATAGATCACCCAAGATTTCACCACCTTTGACATAGTTGAACTCCCATGGGTATGTCACCTCCTTTTCTTCAAGTGTTAAGTCCTTCAAGGCTTCAAGAGGTGGATCTTGTGCATCTTCTTCTTTAGTTGGAATCTCATCCACCTTTGACGTTTATCTTCCATCAATGGCTTCAATGATCCCTACATCATTATCATCACAAGAATCCTTCCTCGGAATAAGGTTATCATAAAAAACAACATGTATAGACTCTTCTACTACTAAAGTTCTCTTATTAAATACACGATAGGCTTTAGAGTTTGAAGAATATCCTAAGAAAATAGTTTCATCACTTTTAGCATCAAATTTACCTAAATTGTCTTTTCCAGTGTTTAAAACAAAACACTTGCAACTAAATGGATGAAAATAGCTAATGGTAGGCTTCTTAGATTTTAAAATCTCATATGATGTTTTCTTCAAAATTGGTCTAATCATTACTCGATTTATAATGTAGCAAGCGGTATTTGTGGCTTCCGCCCCAAAATATTTAGGTAAATTATTTTCACAAAGCATGGTTCTAGACTTTTCTTCTAAAGTTCGATTTTTCCTCTCAACTACCCCATTTTGTTGAGGAGTATGAGGTACGGAAAATTTGTGGCTAATCCCATTTTCATTTAAAAACTCTTCAAAACCTAAATTTTGAAACTTGGTTCCATGATCACTTCTAATATGAGTGATTTTAAACTCAAGATCATTTTGAGTTATTTTTAAAAATGTGATGAATTTTTCGAAAGCCTCATCTTTTGTACTTAAGAATAGAACTCAAGTAAACCTAGAATAGTCATCAACAAGTACAAAAACATATGATTTACCACCTAAGCTCATAGTCCTAATTTTCTATGCCAAAGCCGTGAGTCATGTTCATCATGTGCAACTAAACATGCATGAGATGTGTGAATGTCGTCTAAATGCACCATGTAAATAATTCATATCATATGCTCTATGAGCATCAATTGATTCGTTTTAATGTTCATTATTTTGCAACCATTTCTATCAAATAGAACATTAAAACCTTTATCACATAATTGACTAATGTTCAACAAATTATGTTTAAGACCATTGACATATAAGACATTTTCAATGAAAATAGAAGAGTGATTACCAATGGATCCAATTCCTTCGATGTGGCCTTTGGAGTTGTCACCGAAAGTTACTACTCCACCACTCTTTGGCTTCAGTTCCAAGAATCTACTCTTGTCACCGGTCATGTGTCTTGAGCATCCACTATCAAGGTACCATGAGTTTTGACATGAAGCTTTGGCCTTGTAGCAATGCTCTCCCTACAAACAAAGAAATTAGGCTTTGGTTTTTAGTACCCAAATCATTTTGGGTCCATGTGTGTTAGCCCTCAAAACCTTGGTTCCCTTAGGAATCCAAGAAGCAATAGAATTCATATCATTAGAAACAATGAGTTCCTTATGAACCCAAACACTCACAATTCTTTTATTTTTAGATTGCTTAGAAAAATTTCTTTGTTTAGGATATAAAAAGGTTTTGTTTTTACATATTGGGTTTTAGAATAATTTCCTTTTTCAAAATTGTTTCTCCCAATAGTAATAGAAGTTTTAAGATTATACACCTCCTTTGTGTGATAATCTTGAAAATTGAAAAGAAGTTTTTCAAGATCAAAATTTTTCTTTTTAAGATCATTTGAAAGGTTTATCAAGTATAAAACCTTCTTTTCCAATTTCGAGTTAGTTTTTGAAAGAGACTCATTTTGAATTTTCAAATCAGAAATATTTTTCTTATTTCTCAAAATTGACTCTTTATATTTTTCAACTAACTCATCATAGACCTCTTGCAACTCATCATATACATCATGAAGTTCATCATAGGTAAAATCAAAATTAGATGAGTTGAGGTTTACCTTTGGATCATCATCAATGGCCATGAGGCAAAGGTTAGCCACTTCCTCCTCCTTCTCGGATGATTCCTCGTCACTCTAAGTTGCCACTTGAGCTTTGAGCTTGTTCTTCTTCCCAAAACTCTTCCTCTTTAATTGAGGGCACTCGGATCAGATGTGGCCAGATTTCTTGCACTCATAACAAATGATTTGGTCCTTCTTCTCTTCTTTACTTTTGTTCTTGAAGTCCCATTTTCTATTGAACTTTCTCCCTCGGTTGGACTTCATGAAGAGAGTAAACCATTTGGCCAACATGGCCATCTCCTCATCTTCATCTTCACTAGAATCGCTTTCATGATATGAAGCTTTAAGGACGATTCCAATCTTTTTTTCTCAACTTCCTTCTTCTCCCCCATCTTCTTTTCTTCTTCTCTTCCCTTCTTCATGATCTCATGGGTAACTAGAGATCCAACAAGGGCATCGAGCTTGAGAGTCTTCAAATCTCTAGCTTCAATAATGGTCGTTCTCTTGCTATCCCACGATTCCGAAAGAGAATACAATAGCTTCCACACTAGCTTGTCTTCGGGAATGATTTCACCGAAACCTTTTAATCCATTAAAGATGACCGAGAATCAATCAAACATCTTGGAGATACTCTTATCGGGATCTATCTTAAAATTTTCATAACTTAGATTGAGTAGCCCGATCTTTGTTTCCTTGACATTGTTAATTCTCTCATATGTTGTCTTGAGGGTGTCCCAAACTTCCTTGGCATTCTCGATCAAAGACACCTTGGAGTAGATATCCGGACCAAGAGCACAAAAGATGACATGCAAAGCTTTATCATTGACTTGCATTCTTCTTATATCATCTTCGGTCATTTCGGCTTTCACCTTTGGGAAAAGTCTTCATTCACCATCTCCCTTCATCGGAATGTATGACCCTTCTTCAACTACATCTCATACCATGTAGTCGGTAGATTTGATGAATAGTCTCATCATATTCTTTCAATATAGGTAGTTATCCCCATTGAAGAATGGTGGTTTGGTGGTAGATTGAGAGTCATAGAGGTTGGAAGTGGAGGTGGATGTCATTGCTTGACTTGTTGTTGATCAAACTCTCCTAGAATCAACTCAAGAGGGTTGTAATCCTTCCAATGAGTGTAGATGTGATACTAATTGTTGAGTTGATCAAATAATTGTAAATGGCAAAGAGGGGGTGAGTTGGCGATAAAAATTTTAAGGGTGGAAATTGGAAGAATAAAAATTGAACAAAAGGCAATTAGAGTGGTTCAAGTTCTCCAATGAACTCTACACCCACTACCTTAGCTCCCACTAAGGATTTTCAACCAATCTACTAATTGATTCTTCCCCTTTTCTTGGATGAGGAGGAAACCTTACAATTTTGATTAAGCTTTCTACCCAAAGCTTAATCCACTCCCTTTAACAAAGAAAGATTTTTGGTAAACTTTAAAAATGACTCTCTAAGGAAAATGTTTACCCAATAATCAAACACTCTCCAATCTTACAATAAAAATTACAATGAAAATCACAAAGGAGTTGGGTACAAAGATTTGACTCTAAAAAGAACAAGGTTTGGATTTAAGTGCTTTAATGTTGCTTGTAGGTTCAATAATTGTTATTGTAGCATTTGAGACTTGTTTTTATACCCTTGCATTGATTTCTAGCAGTTTGGGTGGTTGAGATTATTAATAGAGCCGTTGAGCTGCAATTTCCCGCAATAAATGATGCTCAACAACCTACCGTATCGGTACGACTTTTAGGCGTATCAGTACCTGTCTCAAATAAGAAAGAGCCGTTGTGACTGAAAAACATGGCGTGTCGATATGCTTGAAGGGCATATCGGTACGTTATTAAGGGGTGTATCGGTACGGTTAGCCGTATCGATACGGACTTTGCTCACTGGAATCCTGAGTTGAGTTTTGTTAAAAAGCGTATCGATACGCTCCCTTAGCGTATCGGTACCGCTCAACGGTCATTTAAAATTTAGGATACCAATTAACTGAGAAACCAACGTTCGAAAATTAAATGCAAGGATTTTGCAAAGGTTAGCATATCGTATTGATACGGTGACATGTTGTATCAGTGCGCTATAGCAAAATAATATTTTAATAAAAAATTGTATCGATACGATTCCAATGTGTATCGATACGCTATAACTTAAATTCTTGCCCATATGAATATCGTATCGATACAGGGTTATACCGTATCGGTACGCTATGAACAATTAAAATTCCAGTGTTGAAAAACCGTATCGATACGCTTAAGTGTATCGATACGCCTGGGCGTTTTGTTGAAGTTTAGTTTGAAAAATTACAAAAAGAATTAGTTAAAATCGAACCTTTAAATATGTTTTGACTTGAAATAATGTTTGGTTCAAAATGGCTTGTCAAAATGTGAGTCTTTGAAAATACTTAAAAATTTATTGTTTTACAATTTAGTCTATATGTTAAATTGTTATATCAAAATCAATTTTAGTTTCATAGCATATAATACCGAGACTGGAGTTTTAAATTTAAGTGTAATTAAGAAACTATATCAAATAATTATGACTTTAATTTTCATCCCAAGCATTTGAAAACTGAATCGCTAAAGAAAAAAGAACCTTTTAGGTAGGAAGGTCTAGAGGAAAACGAAAGGTGCAGAGGCTAATAGGGGAGAATATGCAAAGGGAAATGTCAATTTTTATCCAATTGTATCGAAAATATACCACATTACTACATGTGTAAAAAGAAATATATCACGTCAAATTATTTGGTAGAATTAGAAGAAAAAATTTCATCGAGGCTAACAATACATATTTCAAAAGTAGTGGCGAGCTAAAGATAATCAAAATAGATTGGAGGGACTAGTTTCGTAAAAAACATAATATAAAAGGGGTTTATACAATTTGACCTTTAACCTCAAAACCCCCTTCATTTGAATTAGGTAATGCAAGGTTATAATTGGGAAATGCCTGGAGGAAAACAAAAGGAGTAGGTTAAAAGGGGAGAATAATTTCAAAGATTGTGGCTTGAATAATGTCACGGGCTTATCTTTCTCTCGAAGATCCGTGCGGCGTTAGCACTCTCACCACGATGCTAACAAGCCTTGTCCCACGCAACGCTATGGCTAAACACACAAGGAGCTAGTGAAAACACAAGAAAACTTGAGAAGGCTAGAGAGCTTACAAGGAAAATACCTTGTATTGAACTTAGAAAGGAAACTTTACAAGAGAGCTAACTTGTGTGAATTATGGGATGGATTACAAATGACCCTAACTAGCCTATTTATAGGCACTCATCTCTCTAATGGACGATGGAGATTTATTTGATTAGACGGCTCACGTTTTGCCTCCCAAAATATCTACAAGGTCTACACTATTCTAGAGATCTATATATATATATATATATATATATATATATATAGTCATCTACATGTATCTACAATGTTCTACATGCTTCTAGATCGTTCTGGAGCCTCCTGGATTAGTCTCGAGCTTTCCCGATCATTCCCGGGTCTTCTAGGTCCTTTCCGATGAGCCTAGATGCTTTTGGAGAGTCCTGGAACCTCCTAGAACTGTGTGGCAACACATAAGTACGGCTTTGGGCCACTCTAGGTCGTTCTAGAGGCCTCCTTGGGGCTTGACTCCCTTTAGAACGCCCAAGGGGCTCATTAGGCCTCGGTTGGCCTTGGTGCTCAACTAGCGGGGTTTGACATTCTCCCCCACCTAAGCTCTCGATGCCTTTGCCTCATTGGGGTGTTGCTGGAGTGCGCCCTTCAACTCCTAGCTTGCTTTGCCTTTACCCTCGGCTTGACCGCATCATTGGAAGGCTTCCCCTTCGACCTTCGTCCCTTGGTGGTCTTCGAAGCCATGTTCTTCCCACGAGCATGCTTGGGGATCTCCTCAACAGCCTTCTCGGTCATGATTTTCCCATGGCCACCCTTGACCTTGGCAAGACTCGGCATTGTCCTCTTAAGCCGAGAAGACTTGCTTCCTTGGTGCCCATCCAACCCCTTGGATGGATTGGCTTGATCGACTCCCTTGATAATGCTAACAAGTAGTTTTCTCTTGGGACATGACCTCATCACATGAGGTCTATCACATAGGTAGCACTTCACCCTTGTGCATACATTTCCTTGCGGCATGGACTTAGACTTCCCGTTGACACGATCTTTTTTCGTAGACTTGACCCCGTCGACACAACCTTGCTTTCCCCTTGCAAGCTTGGTCGGTGGCTCAACCTTACTTTCAGCCTTTGGAAATGGTTGGTCATCTTCTTGCTCTGCCTTGAGCATCGACCCTGAATTAAGTCCCTTGTCGCCACGTCCCTCGTGGATGGAACTTCCCTCATTCCTCTCAGTGTCCCCCACCGATTGAAGTGGTGAAAGCACTTGCATGGATCCCATCTATGCACCTTGCCTATCCTCGGCATCACTACCTTCGTCGGCATCACTTCCCCCTTGATGCCTAGCTAGGAGCGAACTGAGGGCTTGCTTCTGTGGGCACTCTTGGGCCCATTGATCACCATCACAAATGATGCACGTATTTGGTGGTGATCTCCTCGTGCCTTGGTACTCTTTGGACTTGCCTCGGTCATTGCCCTTCCAAGGGGACAAGTCTCTATGCCTAGACTTGTTGTCCTCCTAGTAACCCTCTTTGTGATGGCTCCTCTCTCCCCCACCATTGGCATGATTTTCCCTATCATCTTTTATCTTGGGGGTGAACTCCTTGTGGCTTGAATAATCAATGAGACTCTCGGCCACGGTGATGGCATCGACAAGGTTTTGCACCCTACGACGCCTTAACTCAGTCTTGACCCACGTTTGGAGTCTATCAACAAAGTTAAAGAGTGAGTCTTTGTTAGAGAGGTCGGGGATCTCAAGCACCAAGCTTGTGAACTCCTTGACATAGTCTCGGATGCTCCCTGATTGCTTAAGTCGACGAAGGCGTGCTATTGCCTCGTCTTTGGCATTCTCCATATAGAATTGTCGTTTAAGCTCCCTTTTAAAATCATTAAAGATAGAGATGGTGCACGTACCTCTCTCAATATCAAGACGCCTTCTCCTCCACCAAAGCATGGCAGTGTCTGTGAGATACAAGGTCACGGTTTGGATCTTGGAAGCCTCGTCCATAATGCCAACGGCTCCAAGGTATTGCTCTAAGCCATATAGGAAGGTGTCTACTTCCTTAGCGTTGCATGATCCTGTAAAGGTTTGAGGCTTGGGCACCTCGACCCTTCTAGCCTCCACAGTGGTGCTTGGCCCGGCCGCCAAAGCATGTTTGCACAACGCAAGGTCACCTTGCAACGTCTCTAGTTGGGCATGCACGTTGGCAAGTTCACGTTGGAATGACTCACATACCTTTGTGAGCTCTCCCATGAGCGTGTTGCGGACTTCACCCATTTTCGCGTGCAAGGTCTCCTCTAGCTTGATCTTCATGGCCTTCACAGTCGTGTGGATCTCGGTATCTTCTACCTCGAGGCCTTTAACCCGTTCTTGAAAGTCGTCCACGTGGGCACTCATGCCCCCAACGCTTTCCTCCACATGAGTCAAGCGTGACTCCAAGCTAGAGAGTATGTCCTTGAACTTGGCACAAGGCCTTGTCTCCACAAGGTTGATCCTTACTTCACGCCCACGTTGGTCATGTGTGACCTCGGTCTCTGATGGGCTAGCAACTTGGTTCTTGCCGGTCTTGGCCATGCTCCCAACGATCGAAACACGCTCTGATACCAACTGTCACGGACTTATCTTTCTCCCAAAGATTCGTGCAGCGTTAGCACTCTCACCACGATGCTAACAAGCCTTGTCCCATGCAACTCTATGGATAAACACACAAGGAGCTAGTGAAAACATAAGAAAACTTGAGAAGGCTAGAGAGCTTACAAGGAAAAGACCTTGTATTGAACTTAGAAAGGAAACTTTATAAGAGAGCTAACTTGTGTGAATTATGGGATGGATTATAAATGACCCTAACTAGCCTATTTATAGGCACCCACCTCCCTAATGGACGGTGGAGATTTATTTGATCGGACGGCTCACATTTTGCCTCCCAAAATATCTACAAGGCCTACACTATTCTAGAGATCTCTACATATATCTCTAGTCATCTACATGTATCTACAATGTTCTAAAGGCTTCTAGATCGTTCTAGAGCCTCCTGGATTAGTCTCGAGCTTTCCCGATCATTCTTGGGTCTTCTAGGTCCTTCTCGATAAGCCTAGATGCTTTAAGAGAGTCCTGGAACCTCCTAGAACCATGTGGCAACACTTAAGAACGGCTTTGGGTCTCTCTAGGTCGTTCTAGAGGCCTCCTTGGGGCTTGACTCCCTTTAGAACGCCCAAGGGGCTCATTAGGCCTCGGTTGGCCTTGGTGCTCAACTGGCGGGGCGTGAAAAATAAGCTTACCAAATGCTAAAGGTGTGTAATATATTTGGATATGATCCCCATGCAAATTGGATATAAAGTAATAACGTTTTTTATTTGTTTGCCGCTAAATTGCATGCATGATTATGTTTTTTTAAACTATTGATGTCTAAATGAATGGTTGACTAATTTGGATTGGGTATTGTAGAGGTCTATTATGAGGTTACTCTTTGAACTTAATTATTATATTCATAATGTTAGGATTCGAACCCCTAACTTTGCTTAAGGAATCTAGTGTTCCATCTAGAGGTGGCATACGGATTGTTCGGTTCGATTTCGATTCAGATCATTTCGGGTCCGACTGCATTTAATTTAAGTCCGGTTCGGCTCTGGTTTGTGCCTATGATGATTTTTGTTCGAGTATCGGGTCGGGTCGGTTGATTTTTTATTCGATTGACTTTCGGTTTTGTTAATATCAGGTTGGTTATTTTTGGGTCGGGTCAATATCTGGTTAATAGGAGATCAATTGGTTTCTGTCAGATTTTTAGGCTGAGTTAGGTTTGTATACCCTATATATGACTTTATATAGCATGTATATTTGGCTTTTTGGTGAGTTGTGCGACAGTTCACATCTCTTCTATCTTTATTTATTTAAATATCTTTTCTTTATTTTGGGTTGCCTTTGATTCAGGGTCTATTCGGTTCGAGTGAAATCAGTTCTTGTCCATTCGGTTCGGGTCTATTCGGTTCGGTTGAAAATCAGTTTGGGTCCATTTTCAATTCAATTAAATTTCGGGTCGATTTCGGTTTGGTTCAGTTTAATTCGGGTTAAGGGTTAAATTTGGGTCATCTATTTCGAGTCTCGAGTCAAGTTTTCCAGGTCTAGTCTCATCTTAGTTTTTGCTTTTTTTTCATGCAACCAATTGAAGTTTGTCAATGCTTGTGCATAAATTTGGAATTTAGATGAAATTGTATTATTTATATTGCAGTAAATGAATCGAGCTTGAACGAATAAGAATGTGTTCGTGTTTGTTTATTTATTTTTAAACGTGTTCATATTTGGTTCGTGTTTGTTTAAATTTTAGGTAAACTACCCCAGTGACCACCCAACTATTGCCCGCGGCCTGTTTTGACCACCCAACTAAAAAAAATTCAAATTTCGACCACTCAACTATTTAAATGAACCTGATCTAACCACCTGCCATTAAAAAGCTAACGGCACGCCTGACGTGGCTGTTAATCACTAACGGCAAGCATAGGCTGAAATTTTAATTAATGTTTTTTTTATGTCTGAATATTTAATAAAAAAATAAATTACCTTTAAAATTAAGAAACTTAAACGACACTTAAAAGGTCGATTAGTTTTCATTACCGGAGAGAAAATTTGTTTGTGAGGGATAGTGAGAAAGGAGGAATTGATTTTTGTCTTGCCACCTAAAGAAATCGACTTAAAGGTTGAAATGGAGAGAGTTCTTCACGAAAGATACAAACTCGACAATATATATGGTAATTTTGAAACATATTTTTTAAAAAAAATTTATAATTGTTGTTTGGGATTTGATTTGGGTTTAGGGATAGATAATTTAGGGTTTTGTAAAAAAATAACATGAAATTGTTTGGGTGTGGGGATAAGGATTTTTGTTTAAGATTTTTGTCATTTAAGATTTTTAATTTGTAACTTTTTTATTAAGGTTTTGTTATTTAAGTCACAATTTGATGAATTAAAAGTTAGAATATAATACTGAGTAGTTTTTGTCATTTAAGGTTTTTAATCTCTTTATCAGTAGAAAAATCTAATCTGATACCTTAAGTTTAGAAAATGATAGAAACACAATACTAGCATGATTTGATGAATTAAGAGTTAAAACACAACACTGAGTACTTTTTATTTTCTTTGAGCGTCACTTAAATACTGGTATGATTTGATGATTTAAAATTTAAAATTTTATTTTCTTTGAATGTAACAAAGAAAGTGACATAAATTGTATGTCTCTTAAATATTAGTGTATGTAACTTTGTGTATGTTTTTTTTGTGATTTTTAATGCATGTGAAACTATTTTGTTGTAACTTTGAATGTTGTAGAAGAAGTGACAGAAACTTTGTTTTCTACACTATGCATGTGAAACTGAAATTTTATTTTATGCATGTTCTTCATATTTATTTGAGTATTATATGTTAAGGTCATCATATTATACTATTTAATATATGTGCTAGTGGATCATTATTATATGACTTTGTCTTTATTAGTGGACCATTATCTTTGTTTACTTATTTGAATAATAAATGTGATAGTTATTGTTATGTCCATTTTGCATGTAGGTAGGTGGGGTATTTACTTAATTTAGGATTTCTTTTATTTGGTTGATATATCAATTTTATATAAAAATTATTTTCCTATTTAATTACTGTGATGTCATTTGATTAATAAATGGGATATTTATTAAATTTTTTTTATTTTATTTTGTTAACTGAGAAAAATTCATTAAAGTTCACCATTGTCTTTCACCATGGTGGTTACTTTTTGAGAAAATCGGGTCTCATATATAGTGAGTTTGTAAATTACTTTGATCGATATGATATAGATAGAATGAGTATGTTTCACATTAGAGACATGGTTGAAGTGTTAGAAATTAATTATACTGTGAAGGTATATTGGGAAGAGTTAGTTAATTTTTTTGAGGTTAAATTGCTAACAACTGGTGCAGATGTCCTTGAAATGGTTAGCAATTTATCTAGGAACCATTATGTCCATGTGTACTTAGAGGATGTTTCAAGTTTAGCTAATTTTGCTAGTGTTGAACCTGAAATTAATGTTGAACCTAAAATTACTGTTGATAAAAAGATGTTAGTGATGTTGATAAAAAGCATGTAGATAGGGCAGATGGTAATTCTGACTCAAAACATTATGTTATAATAAGTCAACTATTTATGAGTCTGATTTTTCTGATTCTAAAAATAATTATGAAGATGAAATTTTTTATGTTAGGGTGGGTATTAATGTAGATAGAGGTAATGAGGAGGGCAATGATGAAGTGAGGTTTGATATTGATCATGACAGTAGGCATTATGACTCATTACACAGTCTAGATGGGTCAGGCTAAGAGGGTTCACATAAAAAATATAGATATCATGAATTTAACACCAATGCTGACATTTTGAATCCCACTATTAAGGTGGGATTGCTCTTTGCAACAAAACATGTCTTAAGAAAAGCTGTTAAGATGTATAGCATAAAGAATAGGATTATTGTTAGGCTTAAGAAAAATAACAACATGAGAATTCGAGTAGTTTGTAAGGAAGGTTGTCCATGGTTTCTATGAGCATCTCCAGTTGACCTTAAACAACCCTATAGAACTTGTCAAGCAAAGTCACTGAGAGATGAACATAGATGTCTTAAGAATTATCATAATTCCAACATTATTTTTAAGTTTATTGCTTAGCAGTACTTAGATGCATTTTATAGTGATCTCAATTACTCAACCAGGTCCCTTAAACAAGCTATATTTAAGGATTTCAATATCCATGTCCATTTGAGTAAGTGTATTAAGGCAATGAACTTGTCCCTTGAGAAGCTGCATGATAATTTAAATAAGCAGTATACAAAACTCTATGATTACCTAGCTAAGCTTATGTCCTCAAACCCTAGGACAAGTACAATCCTTCAATTGGATGAAAGGATATTCAATAGATTGTATATATGTATGCAAGCAATAAAGGATGAATTCAAAGCTGGTTGTAGGCCCATTATATGTATAGATGAGTGTCACTTGAAGGGGTACTATAAGGGTCATCTTCTGGCAGCTGTGGGACTGGATGTTGATGACTACCTTTATCCCTTAGCATTTGCAATTGTGAATAATGAGTGTGTGTCAGCTTGGACCTGATTTCTTAATCAATTAAAAATTGGTCTTGAGTTGAACAATTCTCACCACATCTCATTTATGAATGATAGGAAAAATATAATCCTAATTATTTATAATTTTTAGCATATTTATTTAATTTTGTTTACTAATAATTTTTTTTCTAAAAATGTAAGGACTGATGGAACCTGTGATGGAATTGTTTTCCTATTTAGAGCATAAAACACGTGTGAGACACCTCTACATTAATTTTAAGTTAGCTGGAGACAACAAAGGCAAAGCATTGAAGGACCAACTTTGAAAAACTGCTAAAACAACATATGTGAAAGAGCTTGAAGTTTTTATGGCAGAATTTGAGGTATAGTTGTATATTTGTAAATATTTTTTAGTATATGCATGCATTTGATTAACAAGCTTGTTTTAAAATTACTTTGCAGGGTTTATCAAGTACATGACACTTGTTTCTGTCAGAAAAAGACCTTAGGCAGTTGACAAAGTCTCACTTCTTTAAATCTAAGTCATACATTTTGGTAAACAATCATTGCGAGTCTTTCAATAAGGTAACTTATCTGTTTAGATTTCTGTTAATGTGATATTGTGCTAAGTTAGACATTATGTTAAAACTCTATGATACTGTGATGATTCCTGTAACACACTAGAAATATGTATACATATAAAGAAAGAAAGAAATAAAAAGAAGAGTGGCTGCAAAGGGGACTCGAACCTGTGCCCCTTGGCATGAGAGGTAGAAGGGTTAACCATCTGAGCTAAGGTAATTTTTGGTTATAGCCTACCATAATTTCCTCTTAAGTTATTCGTCCTAATGTACAGAAAATAGAAAAAAATGATAAAAAGAACCCTTCATCTACCTATGTCTGATCATTTCGAATATGGAGAGAGCTTTCTAGATCTAAAACTCTTCCCCCAAACTCTTCAGCTACCTAAATCGAACCCCACTTCGATCTCTTTCTCCGGTCGTCCGTGGCATGCACCGCCACCTCCTTTGCACTCGCCGCCGAACCCCGCTCCTAGCCCACCATCCCACTCGCGCGTTAGCGCCGCCGTCCATCGTGAGGCATGGTTCGAAAGTTCGACAGAAACCCTAAGCGCAACCCTCTATTTTCCGGCGTTTCTGTCGTCGTCCGCCTTCCGTTCGTCGCGCCGCCAGCACCAATGGATTCCTCGTGCCACGACGGACAAAACCCCTCCGGCCGTTTGCCCATCCGACAACGGGAGAGGCCTCGTCGGAGCCGCCATATTTTTCCGGCCACTTTGTCTCTGTTTGGCAGGATTGTGACCGTAGGAGTCATCGGCGAGAATCCGACGACTTTCCGACGATCGACATACGAGTTTGGATTTTTTTTGGCATCTGCATATCTTCATATCCGCGTGGTTGTGGGATGTTGAATCTGAGTTCAAGTGTGTTTAAATATCGTCCACGAACCGACCAGTGTAGCTCGGAGTGAAGGTAATACACTACTACCCCTTGTATGCTTTATGAACATGTTGATATTCGGTTAACGCATGCATGCTTATGATGACGTATACTGTAAATTCTGCTTAAATTGAATCAGATTCGAGCAATAAGTATGGATATTAATAAGACCAAATTATCCGAATAAGATTACAAATGGGCTAACAGTATCAGAAGTTCTAATAATTAAATTCAGTTAATCCGCAACTCAATCATCAATGCGTAAGAATCGAGGCCCAGGATACGGAGTGAGAGATATTGATTATGAAATTACGAAAATGCCCTTGGAGCATAAGTATGACTAAACTACCCCTCTGATAAAGGAAATGACCTAAAATCTGCATTCGACATGATTATGCAAATTACACTACCCAAGATGTATGTTCTTTTGGAAAAGACTTCGGCATCATTATTCAAATGTGTGTGATACTAAAAGAAACTTGAATTTCCCCCGAGCTCTGTATAACACATGAAGGTAAAACGCCTAAAGGTAAAATTACTGGAATTATTGTTGTATTCTTAAGCTGATCCGTGCGACAGTAAGGAATGAATTAATCGAAATGATCGTAATGACCAAAAAGACTGTAGTGCCTTCGAGCACCGAAATTCTTAATTAATTAGAATAGCAACTTTACCCTTAAGTTCTAAAATGAGTAAATCATCTGTAAGGGCCGAAGGAATTAAAATGACTTAATCTCTACCGAGTACGTAAACGATAGAGGTGCTAAATAGTAAGATTTGACAAAAACGGTGAATTTATCCCAATTTCCAAAATGACCGAAATGCTCTCTTGAGTAAAATATACAATTATGCATTTGATGAAACTCTGAGAATTCTAAAGAGACTTTAAGGGCTAAACTGCCCCTAAGTGTTAGGAAGCACGCTCATGTCTGTTAATCACTCCTGATATTAATATAAGAGTTGGTTAGTACTGCAAGGTAGGAATATGTTAGTTCGAACAGTTGGAGGCTTGAAAAACTTCTGGAAATATTAACTATTGTAAATTGTCATTTTATCATTACTGGGCTAAACTATAAAATCACCTCTGATAGTTAAATGACCAAAACGCCCTTGTTGGCCATTGTGACCAGAACAACCCTGGATGTATCTGATATCGCAAAAGATCTTATCATAGAAATCTCTGAATGCATGACTGGAAAAGTGATGAGTAAATAGAATTTCTTGAGCGACTATTTATGTCTCGCTGGTATAAATTACCAAAATGCCCATGTATGATAAAATGACCATAATGCCCTTGTAAGCTTAAATGACTAAAGTACTCATGATATATCCTAACTTTCTAAGATCTTGATGTACCAATTCTTAAATACATAATATGAATCGTTTTACGAACCCCTTTCTAATAGGAACCTCGTTCTGGAAATTCGTCTAAATTGTCAAAAGTTTAATGTGTCCCCTTCTGTAAATGCCGAGTATCTTCAGGAAATAAAACATTTCATCTAGTGTGTTCTATGTGTGATATATTCTGTTGAATGAATTGTATAATTATTTGATCATGAATAATATTATGTTTGATGAACTTGATATATGATGACATTCTCTGCCTACCTAATATATGTCTGCTCGATCTGTATACTTGGTATGTGATCGTTTGATCTGTGATGGTATTGTCTGACTGTTTGATGAATTTGTTAGTATGGTATGTTAGTTTGACCTATGATAGTACAATCTGTTTGCATGATAAATGCTGAAAATGTCTGCTCTGCTCGATAGTATGCCCATTTATCTGTCAAAAGCATGAACTTCTGTTTCTGATACTCTGAATAAAATATGTCTGTTACATGTATTATGTTACTTATGTCTGAAATCTGGACACCGATTACTATTTGGGGTATACTGTTGGGTTATGTTATGAAGTTTCTGTTGGTACAGCCCTGATCAAGCTGGTAAATCCTTATGGACTCAAGGTCTCCCCTTGAGTGGCACCTACGCCCATCGGGCCTAGGGTAAGTCCTTATGGACTCAAGGTCTCCCCTTGAGTGGCACCTACGCCCATCAGGCCTAGGGTAAGTCCTTATGGACCTAAGGCAGCCCCTTAGGTGGCACCTATGCCCATCGGGCCTAGGGTAAGTCCTTATGGATGCAGTTCTGGGGGACTGCATATTGGTGTAAGGTTGGAGGGTAGTTCTTGTAAACTTCTGTATGATCATTGAACATTTGCATTTAATCTGTTATGTACTCATATAATATGATGTTAAGTACTTATGTATGTTTATCTGCACTTATTGGAACACACTAGACGTCAAACTCTCTGATTCCTACCTCGTATGTTACCAGCCTATATAATTTCCGTCTAATTCTCAAGGTCTGATTAAAGAACAAATACCATTATTCTTGAGTATGGTGTAACCTCGAAATAATAGAACAGAAATAGAGGACTATCACTGCTTGAAACATCATGAAAATGTTATGCCTACCATATGTCTGCATGAGCTTATAGCATCTTTTGGTAGTTCTGTATTACTGAGCTTTCCCAAGCTCACGTTGTTTTTACCATCGCAGGTTAAAAGAAAATATCATGACCTAATGTTTGACATCAGTGTTCGGAGTTCTCTCGGCGTTGCCTCTGGAGTACGGTATTGTATAGTTAGGGGGCATGTATGTCATGTATGGTTTCATGTCAGTGTTTGTAAGATACTTTCTGAAATTTTGTTATGCGTTTAAATGATTTCCTGAAATTTTATTTTAAACAGAAGTTGATTTTACAGTTTAATAAGTGTTTTGAGAGGAAAAAAAATGTTTTCATGTGTATTTTCACTGAGGGTCGCTTTTGTGACCCTAATGTGACTTCCTAGGATCCGTTGTAACGCATAGGCGGGTCTAGGGGGTTACATTTAGTGGTATCAGAGCTTAGAGTTGCGTCTTTCTGGGTAGATCGGTCGATCGTCTGTCATAAGGTGTCTTGTCTGTGCATGCCCCTAGATCATAACCGTACTCTTTAGTGCCGAGACTCTGATGTCGAATCCTTTTTCTGAAATATTGAATCTTAGCTTTCTGTCCGTTGTATCTTAAATCGTAATGACAAGGAATGTCTGTAACATTCGTCTGTGAATTGGATTAACTTGGTGGATTTGAATCTGAGATGGTTCATACTGGTGAAACTAAAGAATCAAAAACAGTTTAAGAGTAAATGTTGATCATGTGAGATAACATATGTAAGATTTCATGAAAGGCTATTCGGTGATAACAACTGTGTTTGAAAATACCCAAACGGAAATGAAAAAAAAAAACTCTATGAACTTCAGAGAGAAGTGTTTGCGATTGTGCCGAAAGTGTATAATCTGTGGTGCCTCTGTTAGACGCGAAGGAAATAGTTGTCCGAATATTACGTCGAAGATAAGTGATATCCATTAAAGACTTTAGTTATGTTTGATCAGTATGAAGGAAGATATATCCTTGGAGATGTGGCTTGGTATATCGTTATATATCACCAATGACTGAAATTTGATGTTTACATCCTGATTTTGGGAGTCGTTGTTAGAGTCCTATAGTGCTTGTCCGAACTGTAGTTGCAGATTTTCATCTGAAAAGAAATTGATGGCCTACCTAGAAGAGTAATTCGGACTCAGGAAGATATACTTTTGGGTGGTATGATTAACTTCCGTAGAAGATTGGAACGTCTCTTATCCTTGACCGAGACCGTTTATAATAAAAGTTATGAGACAAATGTTGGTTTGCATTATATGAAGTTCGTTATAGATTCAAATGTTGTATTTTGACTAGATTGTCTGAGAAGTATGATGGGATCACTACGAGTCCAAGGACAGTCCGGGTGACTGAGTGCACTACCAGATTTATCTGTGATCATTTGAGAGTCTCGAAAATAAGGATACTCTGATTGATAAGTTTCAGTACAAGAATGGAAGAAAGAGTAGTCTCTGCATTTGTTTCCAACTCTGATAAATTTCGAGGACGAAATTTCTTCTAGGGGGAGAGAGTTGTAACACACTAGAAATATATATACATATAAAGAAAGAAAGAAATAAAAAGAAGAGTGGCTGCCAAGGGGACTCGAACCTGTGCCCCTTGGCATGAGAGGTAGAAGGGTTAACCATCTGAGCTAAGGTAATTTTTGGTTATAGCCTACCATAATTTCCTCTTAAGTTATTCGTCTTAATGTACAGAAAATAGAAAAAAATAATAAAAAGAACCCTTCATCTACCTATGTCTGATCATTTCGAATATGGAGAGAGCTTTCTAGATCTAAAACTCTTCCCCCAAACTCTTCAGCTACCTAAACCGAACCCCACTTCGATCTCTTTCTCCGGTCATCCGTGGCATGCACCGCCACCTCCTTTGCACTCGCCGCCGGACCCCGCTCCTAGCCCACCGTCCCACTCGCGCATTAGCGCCGCCGTCCATCGCGAGGCATGGTTTGAAAGTTCGACAGAAACCCTAAGCGCAACCCTCTGTTTTCCGGCATTTCTGTCGCCGTCCGCCTTCCGTTCGTCGCGTCGCCAGCACCAATGGATTCCTCGTGCCACGACGGACAAAACCCCTCCGGCCGTTTGCCCATCCGACACCGGGAGAGGCCTCGTCGGAGCCGCCATGTTTTTCCGGCCACTTTGTCTCTGTTTGGCAGGATTGTGACCGTAGGAGTCACCGGCGAGAATCCGACGACTTTCTGACGATCGGTAGACGAGTTTGGATTTTTTTTTGGCATCTGCATATCTTCATATTCGCGTGGTTGTGGGATGTTGAATCTGAGTTCAAGTGTGTTCGAATATCGTCCACGAACCGACCAGTGTAGCTCGGAGTGAAGGTAATACACTACTACCCCTTGTATGCTTTATGAACATGTTGATATTCGGTTAACGCATGCATGCTTATGATGACGTATACTGTAAATTCTGCTTAAATTGAATCAGATTCGAGCAATAAGTATGGATATTAATAAGACCAAATTATCCGAATAAGATTACAAATGGGCTAACAGTATCAGAAGTTCTAATAATTAAATTCAGTTAATCCGCAACTCAATCATCAGTGCGTAAGAATCGAGGCCCAGGATACGGAGTGAGAGATATTGATTATGAAATTACGAAAATGCCCTTGGAGCATAAGTATGACTAAACTACCCCTCTGATAAAGGAAATGACCTAAAATCTGCATTCGACATGATTATGCAAATTACACTACCCAAGATGTATGTTCTTTTGGAAAAGACTTCGGCATCATTATTCAAATGTGTGTGATACTAAAAGAAACTTGAATTTCCCCCGAGCTCTGTATAACACATGAAGGTAAAACGCCTAAAGGTAAAATTACTGGAATTATTGTTGTATTCTTAAGCTGATCCGTGCGACAGTAAGGAATGAATTAATCGAAATGATCGTAATGAACAAAAAGACTGTAGTGCCTTCGAGCACCGAAATTCTTAATTAATCAGAATAGCAACTTTACCCTTAAGTTCTAAAATGAGTAAATCATCTGTAAGGGCCGAAGGAATTAAAATGACTTAATCTCTACCGAGTACGTAAATGATAGAGGTGCTAAATAGTAAGATTTTGTTGGGATGTGTGGGGGCTCGATTCGATCAACCAATATTGCTCACCAAGTGGTGGAGAGATGGATTTTTGGGTGGAAGGGTTGAGGAAGCTAGAAAGAATAAAGACACAATGATTTATAGTGGTTCGGCCTTCTAACAAGCACCTACATCCACTACCTTAGCTCCCCACTAAGGATTTCACAATCAATCCACTAATTGATTCGTCCCCTTTTCTAGGATTAGGAGGAAACCCTTACAACCGATCAAGCTTCTACCCAAGCCTTGATCAAAACCCTCTTTTACAAAGAGATAAAGAAAGCAAACTTAAACCCTCTAATAGGTATTTGTTTGCACAATGAAGCACTCACCCAAAACCTAAAACACTTGAGCAAATTTGACAATTTTGGCTCACTAGTGTTTGTCTATACAAGAAATGACAAATTAAGCACTAAGACAATTTCTTGATCATTTGTTGATTGACAATTGAAGCATTAGTCTTCTCTTGATGCTTGGAGATCCCTTTTATACTCCCAATTGAGTTTATAGCCGTTTAGGACCGTTGGGGTTGAAATAGAGTCGTTGGAGTCTTTAATTCCCTCCATAAATGCAGTTCTGCAGCTCCCCGTTTCGAAACGCTCGAAGCCGTTTCGAAACGCTCTTAATATAGAAAGAGTCGTTGCAGTCTGTCAGGGCACCCGTTTCGGAACACCCCCTTGTCGTTTCGGAACGCGTATCGGAACGCTATAAGCCCGTATCGAAACGACCTGCATTCAAAAGTTAGTTGGGAAAGAGCCGTTGGGGTTTATGACCGTTGTGGTCAGTGCCACGTGGGCGTATCGGAACGGCCTAGCCCGTTTCGAAATGCTAAGGCCCGTTTCGATACGTGTATCGAAACGTTTTAGCCACTGGAGGCACCTGTTTCGAAACGCCCTAAGGTGTTTCAAAACACTTGGTCAGTTTTGTGAAAAATGGCCTTTGAAAACATGAAAAACCTTTTTTAAAGACATTCCTAAACATGTTTGGACTTTGGAAAAGTTTTAAATACTTTTTAAATCAGTCCAAATTATTTTTCAATTATTATATCAAAACATTAGTTCTACAATCTCCCCCTTTTTGATATAATAAAACCACTTGAAAAATTGTTTGGGATTCTCCCCCTTTAACTTTAAAAATGTGAATAAGAGATTAAAAGTTTTAATTCAAATAAAGCTCCCCCTTATTCATTTGAAAAATCAATTTTTCAAACCATTTCTCCCCCTTTTTGTTATATCAAAAAGAATTTAAAACATGAAGTTCAAAAATAACAATAGAGGTAAAATTTTTGATAAAAATGAAAATTTGGTTTTAAAATGGCTCCCCCTTACTCAAAGCATCATTGAAATGTTAGTCCAACATATATGATAATCTAGTTGAATTAAATAGAAAATAAGACAAATAAATTCAAAAACAACTAGAAATTTTACCAACACTTGAACCCAAGGGAGGATGTGAAGCCTTCCTTCTTCAAGTGTTCTTCCTTGTGTGTATGGAGCTCCCCCTCAATGTTTGACTTGTTGAACATCTCCATCACACCTACAATAGACAATCAAGTAACTTTTGGTATCCAAATTGCTTTGAATCCATAAACGTTAGTTGCACAAAATTTAGTCCCCTTAGGAATCCATTTTTCAATTTCATCCTTTTTAATTGAAGTATTAAGTCCTTTTGGGACCCCAAACACTTCTAAAACATTTACCATTTATAAATCTAGGGGCACTAGATTGTCTAACATAAAAATTTGATTTTCCAAAATTGTTTTTCTTTTCAAGCTCTTTGGAAATCAAATCTTTTTCTACTTGAACATTTTGAAGCAATTTTTGTAAATCAAGACATTTTAACTCAAACTCTTCAATTTTTGCTTCAAGTTCAAGTTTGGTTTTAGAAAGCAAATCATTTTGAATTTTTAACTTTGAAATCAATTTATTGTTTTTCAAAATGTGGCTTTTAAAATCTAAAACCAAATCATCATAGGCATCTTGTAATTCATCAAAGGAATAAGAACATGAAGTAGATGAATTAGAAGTTACCCTTGAATCTTCTTCGATGGCCATAAGGCAAAGGTTGGCTTGTTCATCGTCGGTGGAGTCTTCATCACTCCAAGTAGCCAATTGTGCCTTCTTCTTATGGCTTGAAGTGCTTGACCTCTCCTTTCTTTTAGGTTCTCGTTCAAGCTCTCTCAAGGCTTTCTTCATGAAAGGGGCACACTTCTTGAAGAGATGAACTATCTCTTCATCTTCATCCTCCTCTTCACTTGAGTAGACATGATGGCAAGTGGAGGACTTGAGAGCCATGGCACTAGCATTAATGCCAAGCCCTTTGATTTTCTTCTCTCCCATAGCTCTAATTTTTTCCCTCTTCTTCTCATCCTCTTTGTTCTTCTTCATAATTTGATGAGTAAGGAGAGACCCCATGAGTTCATCAAGCTTCAAAGTCTTCAAATTTTTGGCTTCGATGATGGCGGTCCTCTTTGAGTCCCAAGACTCGGGAAGTGAGTAGATGAGCTTTCGAACAAGCTTTTCTTCCGGGATGGCTTCTCCATAGCCTTTGAGACCATTGGTGATGGTGGAGAACCTATCAAACATATTCTCGATGTTCTCTTCCGGATCCATTTTGAAGTTCTCATACTCCAAGGTTAGGAGCCCAATCTTGGTCTCCTTGACTTCATTTGTCCCCTCGTATGTGACTTCAAGCTTGTCCCATACCTCCTTGGCACTCTCACAAGAAGACATCTTCTCATAGATGGATGGACCAAATGCACAAAACAAGATGTGTAAGGCTTTGCAATTAAGCTCCATCTTCTTGCGATCGTCGGCACTCCACTCCGCTTTACTTCTTTTAGGCACGAACGGACCATCTTCAACTACATCACATAGCTTGTAATCTCTTGATTTGATGAAGAACTTCATCTTTATCTTCAAATGGGCATAGTGGGTTCCGTCGAAGAAGGGCGGTTTGTCTATGGATTGCGCCATTTGAGCCGGTTGATGAAATAGTGATCGAGCTTGCCGGATCTTCTCAATAGGATGTTAATCCTCACCGATTGAGCCAAGCTCTGATACCAATTGTTGGGATGTGTGGGGGCTCGATTCGATCAACCAATATTTCTCACCAAGTGGTGGAGAGATGGATTTTTGGGTGGAAGGGTTGAGGAAGCTAGAAAGAATAAAGACACAATGATTTATAGTGGTTCGGCCTTCTAACAAGCACCTACATCCACTACCTTAGCTCCCCACTAAGGATTTCACAATCAATCCACTAATTAATTCGTCCCCTTTTCTAGGATTAGGAGGAAACCCTTACAACCGATCAAGCTTCTACCCAAGCCTTGATCAAAACCCTCTTTTACAAAGAGATAAAGAAAGCAAACTTAAACCCTCTAATAGGTATTTGTTTGCACAATGAAGCACTCACCCAAAACCTAAAACACTTGAGCAAATTTGACAATTTTGGCTCACTAGTGTTTGTCTATACAAGAAATGACAAATTAAGCACTAAGACAATTTCTTGATCATTTGTTGATTGACAATTGAAGCATTAGTCTTCTCTTGATGCTTGGAGGTCCCTTTTATACTCCCAATTGAGTTTATAGCCGTTTAGGACCGTTGGGGTTGAAATAGAGTCGTTGGAGCCTTTAATTCCCTCTATAAATGCAGTTCTGCAGCTCCCCGTTTCGAAACACTCGAAGCCGTTTCGAAACGCTCTTAATATAGAAAGAGCCGTTGCAGTCTGTCAGGGCACCCGTTTCGGAACACCCCCTTGCCGTTTCGGAACGCGTATCGGAACGCTATAAGCCCGTATCGAAATGACCTGCATTCAAAAGTTAGTTGGGAAAGAGCCGTTGGGGTTTATGACCGTTGTGGTCAGTGCCACGTGGGCGTATCGGAACGGCCTAGCCCGTTTCGAAACGCTAAGGCCTGTTTCGATACGTGTATCGAAACGTTTTAGCCACTGGAGGCACTTGTTTCGAAACGCCCTAAGGTGTTTCGAAACACTTGGTCAGTTTTGTGAAAAATGGCCTTTGAAAACATGAAAAACCTTTTTTAAAGACATCCCTAAACATGTTTGGACTTTGGAAAAGTTTTAAATACTTTTTAAATCAGTCCAAATTATTTTTCAATTATTATATCAAAATATTAGTTCTACAGATTTGACAAAAACGGTGAATTTATCCCAATTTCCAAAATGACTGAAATGCTCTCTTGAGTAAAATATACAATTATGCATTTGATGAAACTCTGAGAATTCTAAAGAGACTTTAAGGGCTAAACTGCCCTAAGTGTTAGGAAGCACGCTCATGTCTGTTAATCACTCATGATATTAATATAAGAGTTGGTTAGTACTGCAAGGTAGGAATATGTTAGTTCGAACAGTTGGAGGCTTGAAAAACTTCTGGAAATATTAACTATTGTAAATTGTCATTTTATCATTACTGGGCTAAACTATAAAATCACCTCTGATAGTTAAATGACCAAAATGCCCTTGTTGGCCATTGTGACCAGAACAACCCTGGATGTATCTGATATCGCAAAAGATCTTATCATAGAAATCTCTGAATGCATGACTGGAAAAGTGATGAGTAAATAGAATTTCTTGAGCGACTATTTATGTCTCGCTGGTATAAATTACCAAAACGCCCATGTATGATAAAATGACCATAATGCCCTTGTAAGCTTAAATGACTAAAGTACTCATGATATATCCTAACTTTCTAAGATCTTGATATACCAATTCTTGAATACATAATATGAATCGTTTTACGAACCCCTTTCTAATAGGAACCTCGTTCTGGAAATTTGTCTAAATTGTCAAAAGTTTAATGCGTCCCCTTCTGTAAATGCCGAGTATCTTCAGGAAATAAAATATTCCATCTAGTGTGTTCTATGTGTGATATATTCTGTTGAATGAATTGTATAATTATTTGATCATGAATAATATTATGTTTGATGAACTTGATATATGATGACATTCTCTGCCTACCTAATATATGTCTGCTCGATCTGTATACTTGGTATGTGATCGTTTGATCTGTGATGGTATTGTCTGACTGTTTGATGAATTTGTTAGTATGGTATGTTAGTTTGACCTATTGTTGCGTGTAAAATAGTCTATCGCAATTATAGTGCAAGTATACACGACGCAAGTAGTAAAGTGATACGAAGTATCGGATATCGTCTCCACAGGGATTGGGCTAATGACTTCACCTTATTTCACTACACGAAGTAAAAGAAATAGTTTGAGAGAATTGTCACGAAAATAGTGAGGAAAACGCAAATAAAAGAAGTAAGATATCAAGATAAAGAGAATGGGCTAGTATTGAGTTGCTCAGTAGTGCAGGTATTGAATTGCTTAGGATCTCCAGTTCTGTCGTCGCACCCGTCGCCGACAGCACCTGTCGCGGCGTCTGTCCGTTAGCTGTCGCGGCAGCGAACACTAACTCCGTACTTCAAGCTTGGCAAGAATCCCAGATCTGCCTTGCCCTATCCCTAGGCACAAGTCTGTCGGCGATCACGTCTTTGATGATACCTCCCGGCGTGAATCGAAGGATGAACACCGATGTGTATGAATTCTTCTTTAGCCACTTAACCTCGCCCTATCCCTAGGCACGAGATGGTTCAACTATAAACTAGAGAACGCGCTCTTATCTCTTTCGTATACTTAACTCTCCCGATGCTAAGTAAATGGATAACCTCACAATGCTCTCCCGATGCTCTTGCAAGATATTAAAACCAAGATAAAAGAACTTGAAGTTTATTTTATTGAACTTCAAAAATCCTAAAACAAAGCAACCCTTGCAACTACTTTACAAAACAACCCGTAGCCCTAGGGGGAATTTAGAACATATCGGTGACAGGTAAACGACAGGGTTTAGATTTCAGTTATGGGGGTAATCCGTTCTGCCCTAGGTTTAATTTATGCCCTTATATAAGCTTTGGGATCAAGTTATCTAAGGTAACAAGGATTACAACTTTAATTAAAAGTAAGATTCTAATAAAGACTAAATCTCTAAAGACTCCTACTTTCCAGCCGCATCCTTGCTTTTAGGGATTTCCTCTCCTTGAGCTTTTGCTTGACATATCTTTTGATCCGGGGCTTGGAAAAATATTCGGCTTCCACACGACAGACGAGCAGATTTTTCTCTATCTATCGAGGTCCACTTCACTTTTCCTCTTCATAAATCTGCTGTCACCATGCTGTCACGACAGGTCCATGACAGGTTCGTCTTCTTCAGCTGCTTGTCCAGTTTAGCTCTCCTGCTTATCTGCCCTGCGCCTGCCTTCGACATCTACTGTGACAGATACCTGCAAAAATAGCCATCTTTCAGTAGAATCCGTGCCTTTTATATAATTGTGATGTTTTATTGAAAACTAACCTAAATGCAATGCAATGATGCTTGAATGCAGCAGAAATATGGGTTAAAAAGGGTGTAAATAATAGAACTTTTACACACTCAACACACCCCCAAACTCAAGTTTTTGCTTGCCCTCAAGCAATGTAGACTTAAAAGAAAACTGAAAATTTTTGTGTTGGCCTTCAAACAGTGAACTGTCCCTTACCTGTCGCTCATTCTCTATGGCGGCAGCAACCTGTCGGAAAGGTTAGGATCTGTCCGGAATCTCCCTATAGCTCTCGTGCAGTGTGTGCATGCTTGTGAACAGTTATATGCTAAGATTCTCTTAGTTTCACTAGAATATTCAACTCCTTAACTCGAATTTTTATGCCAAAGTTTATTTTTTTAGAAGGCACATTTTCATGCTTCTTTTTCTTCTATTTTCAAGCTAAGTTTTTCTAGAGCCAGTTTCAGGCACCTCTAGTTAGCTTCCTAGAGCCGGTTTCGGGCACCTCTAGGTTTTTGATTTTCTTTTGCTAAACTTCTTTCCTAGAGCCAGTGTTAGGCACCTCTAGGGGCTATCCAAGTTCTAAGCTTCCTATTCTAGTTTGGCTAAAAGAAATCTAAGCAATATAACAGTCACAAAAGTGTTTAAGTTTTCAGAACTATAGAAAGGCTCTAAACTTTTCCTTAACTTGTCCTAAAGATGCTGCCACGACAGAGCCGTCATGACAGGTAAGTTAACTTCACAGTTTTAAGCCAACAGTTTAAATTTTCTAAATTTTTTTTTTTAAAAGACTTAAATAAATAACACAACAATTAATAAAATATGTATTAAGACTCCATTAGAATGGAGGGTTGCCACCCCCAAACTCGAGGGTTGCATTGCCCTCAATGCAAAATGATATGAAAAATAAAGAAAAACAAAATAAATAAAAGTACATCACAAAATATAAAGGCAGGCAGCAGTAAAGGGAAAAAATAATAAAAACTTAAATTTTTATTCGCTGTCCTCGCTGCTGCTGCTGACGCGGATCTGATGGCGGCGTCTGCGCTGTGGAGGGGGCTGGGCAGGTTCTGGAGCAGGTTGATCAACAGGTTCATCAGCCTGTTGAGGGGCAGGTTCATCGGCAGGTTGAGGGGCAGGTGGCTCCACTAGTCGGACATCGGAACTGCTGCCGCTGTCCCATGATGTGCTGGTTGTGATGGCTTTGGACAGCCTTCTCTTGTTTGCCACGTGCTTAATACGTTTTACCCGTGTGAAGTCGCTATCCAAATTCCTCCGGACAAGAGGGCTGTCATCAGTGGCAGCTCGCTTGGTTCCTCGAGGGGAGGTGTCTGCCGGTGGGCTGCCGTCTGCCGTCGGGGCAGGGGATGGTGTGGAGGAGGCAGATTCTCCGTGGGGAGAGACAGGTGGTGTGGGAGTGGGGGAGGGGATATTGAAATAATGGGCGGGGAAGGTGGGGAAGATGACATCCGAATAATTCAAAGTATTAGTGATGAAATTTACCGTTGCATTTGAGAAGTCACGGATAAAGGTCATCAAACCCATTTGGCGTTCCTCTACCCTCAGGATGGCAGCAAGGATGTGGGCGTTCTGATCTGCCGGAGCGGTGTTGGTGTCAGCTTCTGGGGCAGGTTCGGTGGCAGGTTCATCATCGGAATCAGCAGGAGGGGCGTTGGGGTCGAAGGCATTGAGTGGCGATACGACTATGACCTCCATGAGGCTGGAGATGTTGTTGTCTGTCCAGCCGCTGCCCTTCTTGATTTTGTCGGAGGGCTCCTCTGGTACAGCAGCACAGCGGCAGAGGGCGGTGATGGTGAACGGCAGGCAGAGTCGTGAGTCTGTGCGGAAAGCACAGTCGAGGATGTTGTCCCTCATGTATCTGCCCACATTGATGGGCCTGTTGTGCATAATGGAGTGGATAAGGGCCAGCCGCTGTCGGTTGACTGTCGTATGGTGGGACGAGGGCAGAATACACTTTTTGATGAAAGCGTTCCATAGTTTTGCCTCAGGGAGTAGCTGCGCCCGATTGACGGAGTTGGGGTTCTTCTTGCTGGTGCTCCATGTCGTGCCCGCCTCTGTCAACTCCCTCATGACAGCATCATGTCCAGCAGCGTCGAGGGTGTCCCAAAATTGTTGGTGAGCATCATCATTGGGGCCAAAGAAAAGGCCGAACACATGGTTGATGCTGCTGGCGGTGAAGGGAACTGCCACTCCTCGGACGGTGACAGATGTCGCCGTTTTGCTGTCGATAGCCTCATAAAATTCTCGGACCAAAGTATCATTAAGCTCTGCCGGCTGCTCGGCAAAATCCTCCCAAAGTTGTGCTGTTATGGCCTGCATGATGAACGGCCGGAGTCCCATATGGGGGGCATTTCTGTTATAGATGAAGCCACGCTCCTCCCATAGTTCCTTTTTAGCGAACGGGGATGCTGCTGCTGAAGAAGAAGCGGCAGCAGCGTTCTGACGGGTTTGTCATGATGACATTTTGGTTGCAAGGGCTGAAAAAGAAAGAAAATAGATAAAACTAGAGGAGAATAACAAGAGAGAAAAAATCAGAAGTGAGGAAAAAATGAAAAGGGGAGGGGGTTTATATAGCGGTCGAGTAGCTGCCCATTTAATGCCGCAACGGCAGGCGGGAATAACGGGGCGGCAGATTGAATGTAGCGTGTCTGACGCGTCTGACACGTATTTATGCGTCTGCTGTGCGTCTGCCGCACGCTTCTGCGTCTGCAGTGTCAGCCTGTTGACAACCTGTCAAGTCCGTCCGCGCCGGCAGCTGAAACGACAGGTTATCATAAATGGGCTTTATTGGGCTGATGGATGGGCGGTGGGCTTGGGACACTTCTCCTTTTCTTCTTGACTCCTTTATTTCCTAAAAACTGAAATTAGAAAAACAAAACGTTATTCGAATGAAATAAACCTAATTTCCTAATAAATAATAATAAATAATAAAATAAATAAAAATAAAAATTAGGTTAAATTAGGGATGCCTTGTGGGGCATCACCTAAAGTAACCACTTCCTGTATTCATGGGGCTTCAGTCCCCTGATAATGCTTGAGGCGTTGTCCATTGACTTTGAATTGGTGCCCGTCTTTTAATGATTGAATTGTAATGGCACCATGGGGAAAAACTTGAACCACTTGGAATGGGCCAGACCATCTAGATTTAAGCTTCCCTGGGAAGAGTTTCAACCTAGAATTAAACAACAACACAAGCTGCCCTGGGCAGAACTGACGTGGCAGCAACTTCTTGTCATGCCACTTCTTTGTTTTCTCCTTGTATATTCTTGCGTTGTCGTAGGCCATCGTCCGTATTTCATCGATCTCATTCAAATCTAACAGCCTTTTCTGGCCTGCCTTGTCCAAGTCCATGTTTACTGCCTTGATTGCCCAATATGCCTTGTGCTCTATCTCGACAAGCAGGTGACAGGTTTTCCCATAGATCAAACGGCATGGAGACATGCCCAATGGAGTTTTGAAAGCTGTCCTGTATGCCCATAATGCATCATTCAGAAGTAGAGACCAATCTTTCCTAGTTAGTTTAACCATTTTTTCAAGAATGTTCTTCACTTCCCTGTTGGATATCTCAGCCTGTCCATTGGTCTGTGGGTGGTATGCTGTCGTGATCCTGTGCTTGACACCATATTTCTTCAAGGCGGCAGCAATTACCCTATTGTCAAAATGTCTCCCTTCATCACTGATAATCGCCTTAGGGATGCCAAATCTAGAAAATATGTTTTTGTGCAAAAACTTTTGGACCGTTTTGGCATCATTCTTTGGAGTTGCGATTGCTTCTACCCACTTGGAGACATAGTCCACTGCTAGGAGGATGTAAAGATTTCCACATGAAGATGGAAAAGGTCCCATAAAATCAATCCCCCAAACGTCGAAGATCTCGACTTCTAAAATATTCTGCAGTGGCATCTCGTTTCTCCTCGAGATGTTACCTGTCCGCTGGCACCTGTCACAGTTCTTGTAAAAGTCCTGTGCATCTTTATACAGTGTCGGCCAGTAGAACCCTGACTGCAGCACCTTGGCAGCAGTTTTGTTGCCTCCTAAGTGTCCTTCATATTGTGAAGCATGACAGTGATGGAGAATGTCTTCTTGTTCTTCTTGTGGTACACACCTCCTTATAACCTGATCTGCGCACATTTTGAAAAGAAGAGGTTCGTCCCAATAATAATGCTTAACATCATTTTGGAACCTCTTCCTGGCTTGATAATTAAGATCAGAAGGTAATATTCCGCTAACTATAAAATTAACGAAATCAGTATACCAAGGAAGGTCAAAAGACTTACCTGCCGCCATGGCTGTCGCGACAGTGATTGCGGCAGCAAAGAGCTGCTCATCTGGGAAGGTCTCCAGTATGTGTGTCTCATCGAATGGTAGACTCTGTCCCTTCTCCAACCTCGACAAGTGATCAGCCACCTGATTTTCTGTCCCCTTTTTGTCTTTGATTTCAAGGTCGAACTCTTGTAATAGCAAGATCCATCGTATCAACCTAGGCTTTGCATCATTCTTTGTGAATAAGTACTTAAGGGCAGAATGGTCGGTGTGCACTATTACCTTCGTTCCAAGTATATAAGAACGAAACTTGTCGATGGAGAACACCACAGCTAACAGCTCCTTTTCTGTGGTGGTATAGTTCACTTGGGCATCATTCAATGTTTTACTGGCATAGTATATGACATGAAACAGCCTGTCCTTGCGCTGCCCAAGTGCTGCCCCGACAGCATAGTCACTGGCATCACACATGATCTCAAATGGTTGTGTCCAGTCTGGTGGCTGTACTATGGGGGCTGTCACTAGCTTTTCCTTCAGAACCTTGAATGCTTCAGTACATTCTTCATTAAATTCAAAGGGTCGGTTCTGCTCTAAGAGATGACATAGGGGCTTCGTGATTTTTGAGAAATTCGCAATAAATCTCCTATAAAAACCAGCATGCCCTAGAAAACTCCTAATGCCCTTGACTGTGGTTGGCGGCGGCAGCTTCTCAATTACCTCTATTTTGGCCCTGTCGACTTCTATCCCACGGCAGCTAATCTTATGGCCAAGAACTATCCCCTCATCCACCAAAAAATGGCATTTTTCCCAATTTAAAACGAGATTAGCTTTTTCACATCTTTCAAGTACCTTTTGTAAGTTGCCGAGGCAACTCTCAAAATCGTCTCCAAAGACAGAAAAATCATCCATGAAAATCTCAAGGAAGTCCTCAACCATGTCGGAGAATATAGCCATCATGCACCTTTGGAAGGTGGCAGGTGCATTACAGAGTCCAAACGACATCCTCCTAAATGCGTATGTTCCGTAGGGGCAGGTGAAAGTCGTTTTCTCTTGATCCTCTGGTGCAATAGCAATTTGATTGTAACCTGAGTAACCATCAAGAAAACAATAGTAAGGTTTACCCGCTAATCTATCAAGCATTTGATCAATAAAGGGTAAAGGAAAGTGGTCTTTTCGGGTAGCTTTGTTAAGCTTCCGATAGTCCATACAAACCCTCCAACCGGTCACAGTCCTGGTTGGGATTAACTCATTGTTTTCATTGGTTATCACGGTCATGCCTCCTTTCTTGGGAACACATTGCACCGGGCTTACCCATTTGCTATCGGAGATGGCGTATATAATTCCAGCATCTAACCATTTAATGATTTCCTTACGCACTACCTCCTTCATCGCATGGTTTAACCGCCTTTAGGCATCTATAGTCGGCTTATGATCTTCCTCAAGGAGGATTTTGTGCATGCATAATGCCGGACTAATGCCTTGAATGTCTGCTATCGTCCATCCAATCGCCTTCTTGTGCTGCCTTAACATGTCGATCAGCTGTCGTTCCTGTTCCTGCGGCAGCTTAGCAGAGATGATTACGGGCAGTGTGTCATCACAACCAAGATAAGCATATTTAAGCTGCCCTGGCAGGGGCTTAAGTTCTAAGACAGGTGGTTCAACAGTAGATGGCTTTTGGATTAAATGGTTATCCGAAGTGTAATTCAAAGGTTCGAATAACTTACCTGGACGATGGTCTAACCAGTCTACCTCCTCATGACCTTCAGTATCAGTTGTATCGAATTCAGAGGAGTCACTATCGTCGGTGCTGTCGTCGTTGCTGTCGTCATTGCTGTCGTGACAGGTCTGTAGATGGCTGTCGCAGCAGTGACCAAATTTTATATCACGGTAGCCCGACCTGATGCAGGGTTGATCAAAGGTCACCTCAATGATGGCCTTGCATTCCTCATCCACATCAGCATGTTTCATTGCTTGGAGAACATTCAGCTTAATCTCTTGATCGTTCACGCGCATGGTGAGTTCTCCTTTCTCCACATCAATCAATGATCTCCCCGTGGCTAAGAAGGGTCGCCCAAGGATGACTGGTGCGTTCTTATCTGCCTCACAATCTAAAATAAGAAAGTCAGCAGGAAATATAAGCTTATCCACTCTTACCAAAATATCTTCAATTTTTCCCTCGGGGTGAACGTAAGAGCGGTCGGCTAGCTGTAGGATAACTGTCGTGGGCCGCGCCTTGCCAATACCTAGTTTCTGAAAAACAGATTTGGGCATTAGATTAACACTAGCACCAAGATCACATAATGCCTTACCCACAAATCTGTCACCAATTACGCAAGGTATGATGAAGCTCCCCGGATCCTTCTTTTTCTGGGGTGGCTGCCGATGAAGAATACTCATGCAACCTTCTGTCATCTTTACCGTTTCAAATTCCCCAAGTTTAGATTTTTTCGACATAACATCCTTGAGAAATTTAGTGTAACCGGGCATCTCCCTAACAGCATCTAACAACGGAATATTAATATGAACCTGTTTAAAAATATCATAAATCTTTTTAAGTTGAGATTCATGCTTAGTTTGCTGTATCCGTTGCGGAAAAGGTGGTGGAGGACGGTAATCAGCAATGCGTCCTTCCCACTGCATGCGAATCTGAGGACGGTATTCATCTTTCTTCTCCTCTGTCGCTTCTGCTGTCGTGACAGGCTCATCGGCAGCAGTCTGTTTATTACCTGTCGGGGCAGCTTCCTCGGCAGGTTTATCCAAGGCAGGTTCCTTTTCTGTTTCAGCTTCTTTTTCCGGCCCTGGTAACTTTTTCCCACTCCTAGTAGTAATTGCCTTACATTGCTCATGTGGGGGTGGTCTAGCATTTTCAGTATTACTAGGGAAACCTCCATTCTGCCTTGGCTTAATATGCTGCGACACCTGACCCATTTGTGTCTCTAGAGATTTCAAGGTAGCCTCATGGTTTGTCATTCTCATCTTGGTTTCATCCATAAAGTTTTCCGTCTTCTTGACAAACTGATTAATATTCTCCATATACGTACCAGTCTGAGACATAAAGGTAGCCAGAGTCTGCTCTAATACACTACTCGTGGCAGGTGGTGGCTGCTGTTGTTGCTGAGGTGGCAGGTTCTGCGGCAGATGCTGTCGCGTCAACAATCTAGGACCCCCCTGATTCTGATTATGTGCTTGTGGGTTCAGAGCATTGTTAGGGTTACTCCAGGAAAATTTGGGATCCTTCCTCCAATTAGGGTTGTAGTTGTTGGAATTATAGTTCGACTTGTAATTTCCAACATATTTTCCCTCTTCTATATTTATCGGGCACTCATCCCTACTATGATTTCCCTCACAAGTAGCACAAACTTCCTCGACAACAAATCCTTGTAGATCATCATCATTCAATAACTTTTTCATGGCTTTAGTAAGGAATGCTACCTGCGATTTCATAGTGCTGTCGGCCTCATAGTCCTTGACAGCAAGTACCCGTTTACCTCCTCTTCTAGCGGTTGGAAACTGCTCCTCATTCTTAGCCAGATGTTTCAAAACTTGCAGGGCCTCGTCCGGATCTTTATCCAATAATAGTCCATTTGCTGCAGAATCAATTCGAATGCGAGTTTGTAAGTTAGCAGCATTATAAAACTTAGTTACCTGATTCCAGACGGGAAATCCATGCATTGGGCAGTTTCGAAGAAGAGTTGTGAATCTGTCCTAGGCCTCGTGCATTGGCTCGTCATCTTCCTGTTGAAAAGTAGCAATTTCATTACGTAATCGCTCAGCTAAATGTGAAGGATTAAAACGAGACAAAAATTCACGAGTTAAATCTGCCCAAGTCATAATAGAACCCGGTGTAAGTTTATTCCACCAAGTTTTAGCTCTGTCCCTCAATGAATGGGGAAATAACCGAAGCCTCAGTATCTCCGGACTAACTCCTGGCAGTCTAAACGAACCACAGATCTCCTGGAACGTTTTGAGATGCTCCCTGGCATCTTCTGTCGCAGAACCACTGAACTGTCCGGCGTTGTTGATCATACTAAACATGACAGGTTTAAGCTCGAAGTTGTCAACATCAATATCCGGCAGCGTGGTCTCCAGCTCTAGATGATCGTTCAGCATGTAGTCACGACATGACCGTCGTCCACCTGCCGCGGGCGGGTCACTGACAGGCGGGATTTCTCCACCGGCAGGCTGATTACGGGCCATCTGCTCTAGCTGTTTCTTCAAGGTACTCGTTCCGGTCTAAAAGGTGGCAAATTTGTTTCTTGAGATTGAAGGAACGTTCAATCTCCGGATCTAATTTATACTCAGGATCTTCACCTCTTTTCGATCTGCACATAAACAGGAAAACCTCGTGAAAAGCAAGAGTTTAAAATGCAAAAGAAAAATTAAATAAAAACAAAAACAAAAACGAAAATAAAAACAAAAAGTGCAAGGAAAGAAAGGTGTAGTTATGTTGCCAATCCCCGGCAACGGCGCCAAAAACTTGTTGCGTGTAAAATAGTCTATCGCAATTATAGTGCAAGTATACACGATGCAAGTAGTAAAGTGATACGAAGTATCGGATATCGTCTCCACAGGGATTGGGCTAATGACTTCACCTTATTTCACTGCACGAAGTAAAAGAAATAGTTTGAGAGAATTGTCACGAAAATAGTGAGGAAAACGCAAATAAAAGAAGTAAGATATCAAGATAAAGAGAATGGGCTAGTATTGAGTTGCTCAGTAGTGCAGGTATTGAATTGCTTAGGATCTCCAGTTCTGTCGTCGCACCCGTCGCCGACAGCACCTGTCGCGGCGTCTGTCCGTTAGCTGTCGCGGCAGCGAACACTAACTCCGTACTTCAAGCTTGGCAAGAATCCCAGATCTGCCTTGCCCTATCCCTAGGCACAAGTCTGTCGGCGATCACGTCTTTGATGATACCTCCCGGCGTGAATCGAAGGATGAACACCGATGTGTATGAATTCTTCTTTAGCCACTTAACCTCGCCCTATCCCTAGGCACGAGATGGTTCAACTATAAACTAGAGAACGCGCTCTTATCTCTTTCGTATACTTAACTCTCCCGATGCTAAGTAAATGGATAACCTCACAATGCTCTCCCGATGCTCTTGCAAGATATTAAAACCAAGATAAAAGAACTTGAAGTTTATTTTATTGAACTTGAAAAATCCTAAAACAAAGCAACCCTTGCAACTACTTTACAAAACAACCCGTAGCCCTAGGGGGAATTTAGAACATATCGGTGACAGGTAAACGGCAGGGTTTAGATTTCGGTTATGGGGGTAATCCGTTCTGCCCTAGGTTTAATTTATGACCTTATATAAGCTTTGGGCTCAAGTTATCTAAGGTAACAAGGATTACAACTTTAATTAAAAGTAAGATTCTAATAAAGACTAAATCTCTAAAGACTCCTACTTTCCAGCCGCATCCTTGCTTTTAGGGATTTCCTCTCCTTGAGCTTTTGCTTGACATATCTTTTGATCCGGGGCTTGGAAAAATATTCGGCTTCCACACGACAGACGAGCAGATTTTTCTCTATCTATCGAGGTCCACTTCACTTTTCCTCTTCATAAATCTGCTGTCACCATGCTGTCACGACAGGTCCATGACAGGTTCGTCTTCTTCAGCTGCTTGTCCAGTTCAGCTCTCCTGCTTATCTGCCCTGCGCCTGCCTTCGACATCTACTGTGACAGATACCTGCAAAAATAGCCATCTTTCAGTAGAATCCGTGCCTTTTATATAATTGTGATGTTTTATTGAAAACTAACCTAAATGCAATGCAATGATGCTTGAATGCAGCAGAAATATGGGTTAAAAAGGGTGTAAATAATAGAACTTTTACACACTCAACACCTATGATGGTACAATCTGTTTGCATGATAAATGCTGAAAATGTCTGCTCTGCTCGATAGTATGCCCATTTATCTGTCAAAAGCATGAACTTTTGTTTCTGATACTCTGAATAAAATATGTCTGTTGCATGTATTATGTTACTTATGTCTGAAATCTGGACACCGATTACTATTTGGGGTATACTGTTGGGTTATGTTATGAAGTTTCTGTTGGTACAGCCCTGATCAAGCACCAGAAAGACCAAATAAGAGTAGAAGAAGAGAGGCAGATGAAGCACCACCTCATGGTGGTAAGATGAGCAAAAAAGATGTGAAAATGTCCTGTAAAAAGTGTAGAGGGTCTAGCTACAATGTGAGGACATGGAAGGGCCTTGTTGGTGGCAATTCCAGACCCCTTAAACGAGCATCCACTTTTATTGTTGGTGGTAATATCAGATCCCAACAATGAGCATTCACTCCTACTGTAAAAAAGCTCTTAGATCTAAAGTGCCAGTAAATTTTTTCATAAGAAATGTGGATTGTTTGTTACATTTCTTTCTTCTTTGGTTGATCTATTTCTTGTGTGCAGATAAAGAGAATCACTGGGCAGAATCAAAATAATATTTCAAGGCCAAAACAACCTCTACTATCAGTCCATACTTTAGATGGATGCTCACCCCTACTTTTCTTTCGAGTCAAAAATGTTTTGTTAGTAAGTCATCTACACTAGATTCTTCTGCATAAAAGAAGTCTAGGAATGACCCTTGAACATGTTAGCATTAAACATTTTTTATAATTGCATGTATTTGACCATTGTAATGCATGCTAGATTTTAACATTGTTATTTGACTATTGTTTTGTGATTAGGGGTAACACATGAATTCTTTTTGTTTTAAGTTTACACATGTTTTATATATGTGCACACATTAGTCAAACTATAATTTTTTGTTGTTGGTGGTCATATGTTTTATACATGTACATACATTGGTCAAAATGATGGTCAAACACTTATTTTGTATGAAATATTTTAGAATTTGGCAAGAAATTAAATTATATGTATTTGTCAAGCACTTGTTTTGTTCTTATATATTCTTATCTTATCCATATAAATTTTCGTCCATCACAAATCAAACACAAATGTAACTTTAAATTTTGCATTCAATTCATAATAATAAGCAGCACAGTACATGAGGATCATACCAATACAACAACTCTAACAACCCTTGAAAATACACAATACATGAGAAGATCATACCAAAAAAATCTAAAAATTAGGACAACACTTTTCATATTCCTAAATTCAGAATAAACTCTAAACAAAGAAACACAACCCTAAAACGTATCTTTTTTTTACACGCTCCATAGTTGAAACATTTTTTAGAAGACCCACAATCACAGACCTTGATTGACAATGTACTGGTGGATCATACCAAACAAAAAATTTACAAGTCTTTAAGTCTTTTCTATAATTTTCACAGCCTCAAAATTTTCTACTAGGATTCTCATATGTCCATCATATTGTTAATGTAGAGTGCGCTTCACAATTTTATACTCGATCTAAGCTCTCATCCTCCATTTTTTATTTTAATATTCCAAATTCTTCTTCCTTCTGCAAAATTTTCTTCCCCCTTTAGTATTTTGCAAGATGAATGAAAAAAAAAAATAAAAGCTCTCAGCTTTTAATTTAGGGTTCTATTAAATAGAAGATTGTGTGGACGAAAATATCTTTTGTTTATGCGGTTCTTTTTCAACATGACAGTTAAATATTAGAAGCAAAATTCACGCCAGGCGCGTCGTTAGCTTTTTAACGGCGGATGATCAGATTAGGTCCATTTAAATAGTTGGGTGGTCGAAATTTGAATTTTGATAGTTGGGTGGTCAAAACAGGTCACGGGCAATAGTTGGGTGGTCACAAGGGTAGTTTACCCTTGAATTTTTAATATCATATTCCTGTTCGTTTTCTTATTTTTGAAGGTATTTATGTTTGTTTGTTTGTTTAGTGTTTGTGAACATGTTCATTTAACGTCCGTTGTTCACGTAAAATTTTAGAACATGTTCGTTATTCGTTAACACTCTTGTTTACCCTTTAATTTGGAATCCAAGTAAAAATGTCAAATTACACCACTAGTCCTTAAATTCCTCAGGCTTCACATATTGAACTTTAAAGTTCACATTGTGTTCAATTTAGTCCCTACCTTTTCAATATTTAAATTTTAAAAAAAGGAGACCAAGTAAACAAGCTTGTTCGTGAACATTAATGAACCTAAACACACATATGTTCGTGTTCGTGTTCGTGTTCGTTTGTTTATCAAACGAACATAAAATTTTTGTTCATACTTGTTTATTTAGGTTAATAAACGAATATAAAGGACATTATATGAACGGTTCACAAACAGTTCATCAATCTCTCTATTCATTGAAAAAAAATTATTTGAGGATTATATTGTCAGTTTTTGAAGTTCAATGGTACTTTCATGAAAAAACTGGAAGTGTGAGGGTTAAATTGTAAATTCAAAAAAATTGAACAAATTTGCGCAAATTTAATAATTTGAGGTCAAAATTGAAAAATCTAAAATGCTTGGTACCATTTGTTAACTCCGGAAAGTTAAGTGTTTCATATTGTATTTTACCCAAATTTAAATTCTACCACGTTAACTACAATTAGCCCTTTAACGTTCTACTCTACTGACGTAAATGAATGTTCTTCTAATGACAGTTACTTTAATGAAAGTTTTTTAACAACGTTGACTTTAATGAAAAAAGAATTTTGATTTCAATGATTATATTGCAGGCGTCTTAAAAGTTCAGTAATCGCAAGTATTGTTTATACTAAAAAAATAAAATACCGAAACTCATGCCTCGGTTTAATAGATACAGTGATTTTACCCTAAAGACAGGACAGCTACATATTCCAAAACCGTGAACAGATGTAAAGGTTATTTTTAGGTTAGAATTATGTTACATGAGGTGAAATAATATTAGGGTTAACTACTAGAATACTCACTTATGTTTTTTCTGAGTACAGAGTAATCATCAATTTTAAAAATCTACTACTAAGATCACCTACGTTTTCGAGGCGTAAACTTTTGGTAACTCAGCTGTTTATTGCTGTTAAACGTTGACGGCTTGGTGACCTGGCAGCGAAAAAAATAAGGGTAAATTATTGCAATGGACGTTAAAGTTTATCTCATGTACATTTGTGGTCTCCGATTTTAAAAAATAAACATTATGATCGGTACTGAAAATGTTTCTTTCTAATTTCACCCTTCAATTTTTAAAAATTTATTTTTCAACCTAAAACTTTGCAATCAATTAGTACAATAATATTATAAAAGCTTAAATGAAAAATAAGTGCCTAAAGAATACCTTTTTTTTAAATTTTAGGTGTCGAAAGTATTGACCAATTTGTAGCAATAATATTATTAACAGAATAATTTAAAATATTAACATCTTGTACCAATCAACTCGTACCAATGCATGTTAGTATTAACCAAAATAGATGGAAAATTTCATTAAATTTATAAAATATATATTTATTTTGAAAAGTAAATTTATAATATATATATATATATATATATATTAATTAATAATTACAGTAGTTAGGTTAATAGAGGTTAAAGTGGTAAAAATTGAAATGTTAACGAGTTATTTTTTAAAAAAATTAAAATCAACTTAAAATAAAATATTAAAGTTTAATATTGTTTAAAATAAATAATACTTGTAGTAGGGGGAAAAAGAAAGGATTATCAGAATAGGTATACATTAAGAAGAGGAGAAAGAGGAAACTGCTTATGTGCTTGAAGCATTACAAAATTTTCACGTAATAGATTCTTATCGCATAAATGTAATATATATAATTACATAGCAGAGTTAGTCCGAAACTTATTCATCTTATCATCTTGTTCGTCGTTTTCAGCGACGTCGCGTTGGGGGAAATGACCGCCTTGATCCAGCGACCAAAGGGATGTGTTCAGGTGCGACGATCAGCGACAGAAGCGACGGCAATTTGAGAGTTTGGGTTTAGGTAATTTTAGGAATTTTGAGACTGTTTTGTGAAATTTTCAAAAATTCAGGACTTATAAAAAACTAAAAGTTTTAGGTGTAGTTCTTTTTTAAAAATTAAATTTGTGACACGTGTGAAGCATTGATTGGTTAAATATATTTTTTTAACACTCATAACGGTCAGACACCTAAAATTCTAACTTTTGAAATTTTAGGCACATATTTTTACAAAAAAAAAAACTTTCGACACATAAAATTCAAAAAGAGTATATTTTAAGCACGTATTTTTCATTTAAGCCTTTATAATATTATTGTACTAATTGATTGCAAAGTTTTAGGGTTAAAAATGAATTTTTAAAAATTCAAGGGTGAAATTAGAAAGAAACTTTTTTAGTAGTGACAATAATGTTTATTTTTTAAAATCGGAGACTAGAAATGTACATGGGATAAACTTTAGTGACCATTGCAGTAATTTACCCTTATTTTTTTCACTGCCAGGTCACCAAGCCGTTAACGTTTAACGACAATAAACGGCTGAGTGACCAAAAGTGTACGCCCTGAAAACGTAAGTGACCTTACTGGTAGTTTTTCAAAATCGGTGATCAACTATGTAATAGAGAGAAACATAAGTGACTATTTCCGTAGTTAACCCATAATATTAAAGGTTTGAGTGTTGATTTCAGTTTTCAACTTAATTTGGGGGTTATATATACATAACACCAAGAACGAACCTACAGCAGGATTTGGGGCTATGCCCTCAAATGTTTCATACTAAAAATTGTTTTTCACATATTTGGATTCCTGATTTTTTATTCATTTAAACTTTATCTTTATTTTTATCGTTAATTATACTTTGTTTCTAACTTTGATTTGACTCAATTACTGCAAAATAGTTAATATTAGATGCGGAACGATTATGGACATTGAAATAGTTTATGTCCCTCAAAATTTTTTAATAATAATTTAAATTTTTGTTAGTTTAAAAATTTATTAAATTAAATTGTATCCCTTCTAAACTTTAGACTAAATAATTATTAAGTATTTGATAATCTTAAAATTAAAAGATTGAATGAGTCTGTCATGCTTGACGAGCACCGATGAGCAATATTAACGACGAACATCGATGAGCACTATTAAGTTAATTTATAAAAATTAAAAATTTAAAGGATTCAATGCATAATTATAATTTATTTAAAAAATATAAAGGTAAATTATTTAAAATAAATTAATGTATTTTTAATTTTTTAAAACATAATTAAATCAAATATCAACCCTAAATTAAAAAAACTCTAAATACTTTTTCAATTTAGATTTCAAGCCGTCGCAGCCACTGCCGCCGCCTCCGGCGAATTAGTCAATCGTTGTTCGCCTGTTCCCCGCCGATTTGCACCGATTTGGGCATTGTAGTTTAGTGGCCACCGACCCTAAATGTATCAAAATAGTTTTACTTTTGCGCAGATGCGAAAAATTGGCACCTATTTGATTTAAACTGATATTCGAATATGAAATAAATAAAATCTAATGGATTGGTTGTCGTTCCTAGATGTATCTAAGAAAAGGTGTTATCTCTCGGTGTTTATTTCATGTCCAGCAGCGGCGGCTTGAAATTCAAGTTGAAAAATTATTTAAGATTTTTAATTTAAAGGTTATTTAATTTTATTATGTTTCAAAAAAATTAAGATATAATACTTATTTTTAAATAATTTACCTTTAAATTTTTAATTAATTTATAATTATACGTTAAGTCTTTTAAATTTTTAATCTTTAAAAATTAAATTAATAGCATTCCGAGTACCGTAAATTTTTCCTAAAAATTTTCATTTTTTTATTGTTTAATCCTAATTTTGTCCTTACATGTGATTATCGGCGACCGTTGAATTAATCTTTAGCAGTAGAGTAGTTAAAGGCTCGTTGAATTAATTCGGACGGCCTCTCCAAACTCAAGTCATGGCAGCAGGGCAGGACTGTGGCAATGTATTGTTGACTAAAAATTAAATATTAGGCTTCAGCCTAGTAAATTAAAATATTTTGATATTTGAAATTTAAATTAATTTTATATTTTAATTAATACAAACAGAAGTACAATAAAAGAAAAAGAAATGGATCGTAATCCATACAATTATTCTGAAATAATTCATAATTCATAATATTATTTATTTTAATTTATGCCTCAAACTCGGTTTTCTTTCTATACCTAAAAGAAATAGATCCCTTATTCAGCTACTCCTGCATATTCTGCTTTTTTTCCCTTCTCTCAACTTTTCTGCTTCCTTCCCGCTCCTTAACCTTCACAACTATCTATTTTGTTTTCTTTTTTACCACCAACAATCTCTAGAAGATGAGTTAAAAAATTTCAATCGACATTATTTCTTCTTATAGATCATGGGTTTAATATTATTAGAAATAAATTTTTCTTTTCTCCTCTTAAATAAATATTATTCAAATATACATATATATCCTTCTTTACACATTTTTTTGTGATTGCTCTGAGAGAGTCTAGATCCATTAATTAACCAAATAACTAAAGATATTTATATTATCTTATTTTTATAGAATCAAATCTCACATAAAAATATAATAACTCATTATTAGAAAGATTTGTCAATTTTCCTTCTTGATCATTTTTATCAATTAGGCCCTTAAAATATTCATCAATCGATGGACTTACTGTTATCTCAACTATAATTTTTGGACACACTAAAACCTAATACGCAATATTTTCTGATTAAAAAAAATACAAGAGGATTGGATTAAAAAGGTTACAACGAACTTAAAAACATAACTTTATAATTTAAACCAATATAACTGTTATATCACGAGAATCAATCATTAAATACTAATAATAAACAATTAAACATCGCACTAAACCAACAAACTTAGATACTTACGTTAAAAGACAAGTAATTAAAAAAAACAAATTGAACACAAGATTCGTTTGACAGGTTAAAATCTGTATCCCACAATATATCGTTGATTAAGATTAATGCAATATGTGTACGAAATTAGTATTTTTGAATATACGAAATTAGTATTTTTGAATATACGAAATTAGTATATTTAAAAAAAGAGGATATTGAAAAGAAATATTGTAATACTTCATTCCATTTTTATATTTGAAGAGATATGACGAACAGACATAAGCATCGGTCAAAAAAGATAACGAGAACCAAACAAGCAGAGACAGTAACAGAGAACCACAGTAACATAGCCAAACCAAACTACTAACTACTGTAACCCTTTGAATTGCTTATAGCAAGGTAATGAGGGTCCAAAGCCTAAAATAAACACTATAACTTAAGACCTCCAGTTTCCTTCAGAAGATCCGCCGTATCCTCCTTCACGGCGTCCACCTCCATAACCACCACCACCATAACCTCCACCGTTTCCATATCCACCTCCTTCGCGGCGACCACCACCACCATAACCACCTTGGCGACCACCATACCCACCGCCTCCACCACCACGGCTGTATCCTCCGTTTCCACCGCCGAAACCACCGCCACCTCCTCCGCTTTTGCGGGACTGAGCTTCGTTGACGGTAATATTCCTACCGTCAAGATTCTGACCGTTCATTCCTTCGATGGCGTCCCTCATAGATTTCTCATCACGGAAAGTAACGAATCCAAAGCCTCTTGATCTACCAGTATCACGATCATTAATGATCTAAACAAAACAAAACAAAAAAATTCAATTAAACGAACAAAATAACAAATACAAGTGAAAAACAAAAGAAATTGTTAGAATCGATCGATCTTCGGCCCAAGGCAATGAAGAAAGAACGTACCGGTTAGAGAAATAAAACAGAACAGTAACAAGAAGAGCATCAAGTAACTAGTAACAAGTAGCAGTAACACAAAAGAGCAGATCAAGGATCACAGATCATAGACATGGAAGGACCAAAACGGGTCGGATCGAGTCAGATCTGGAGTCCAATCTCAGCAACAAACGGACCTTCGATTCGACGATTTCACCAAAGGTACTGAAGGCTTCTTCGAGGGCACGGTCGTCGGTGGCCCATGCGAGCCCTCCGACGAAGCACCGGAATTCGACATCAGCGGCGGCCATGAGGAAAAATCTAAAAGATTGTAAGTAAAAGGGAAGGCGGATATTTTGGAGAGGAAAGTGTGAATGAAAGTGTGAGGCCTAAACCATGGTTATATAGAGAGGGAGCGGGGGTTGAAATTAGGGTTGATTGGAGCTGGGTACAGCGAACTACGGTTAGTTTAACCATGGTTGGTTAAAACTGCGATGGCCCAGCCCTGATTAGTAGGATGGGGGAGGTGATTACAAGTAAACTATGGTTAGTTTATCTCGATACAGAGTCAGATGTGGGGTCCACAGTCACGTGATTTTCTGAGTTGTTAAAGCTCATGATAAAAAAGGAGGCATTCAAAAATATCTCCCTCACCTACAAAAATATCTCTCACACGCTGACTCTGATTGATTGCATGAGCATCTACTTGTCACCGAATGTTGCGGCGTGTAGGTCGGTTCTTTGTGAGTTGGGCTCAAAGGCCAAAACGGCCCAACATTGCTTATCATTTCGGTTTTCCATGTTTTATTTATAGGGAAAACTACCCAAATCATCACTCAACTTTGGTCATTAGATCTATTTTAGTCACTCAACTTTAAAAACGCTCATTTTCATCACTCAACTTTCAACATTGTGATGTTTTCATCATTCCACCGTTAACTCATTTAACACCGTTATGACATGGCTTATAAAATTACACGTCATTTAAAAGAAAATAAACCAAACGACAGTGTTTTGAACATTGGGTTAATTACTGAGAAGGGGAACCCACAAGAGACCAAACACGACCGCCGGTTTGGCTGCGCTTGCTTCTGGCTTTGCCCGGAACAGGAGTTTTAAAGCATGTTGCAACTGCCGGTTCCGGTTTCGGTTTGGGTAACTTTGGCTTTTCCGTTAACATTCCGGTGGGATACGCCGCCGCAGAGTGTTCCGAGAAGGAATCCTCAACGAAATGAGACAGCCATTCAAGGCTAGCCACGTCATCCGCCTGTAAAAATGTCACCTTTTTCACCATTACCCCGAACCCAAAGCAGCAAAATCATAAATAACAAAAAAGACTCTGTTTTTCAAAGTACCGGAACGGCGAGCTCGCCGGCGGATAAACAACCGTAATCAAAATCGGTAGCTTCGTCGTAAAATTGTCGCTTATTCGAACAAGAAGAAGAAGAAACTGGCACTTCTTTCCATTCATCTTATTCTTCTTCTTTCTCCTGTTGTTCGAGAAAACCCTCGCCGTTAGTGAAGTCAAAAAGGTCGTCGACGGAGAAATCATCGCCGGCGACTCCATTTTGCCCATTATTTACGATCAAAACATCCTCCAAAAACGCTTGGGGACTTGATTTCACGCCCATCTCCTTCCTAAAACTGGTTTTCAAAGCTGCTTCAACACATTCCATTTCCTAAAACAAACACGTTATAAAAAAAACTCAAAAATCTAAAAAAAAAACCCAGAAAAAACAGAGCTTTTCAGTACCTGCAGAGAAGATGGGAAGGTTGAAGGGAGAGGAGGAATGGAGGGAAAATGGCAGAAAGCATCCTTTTTTTTTGTTTTATCTCTTTGATATTTTACTTTTTCTCTGTTTTCAAGGATGCTTTCTGTCGTTTTGTTTATTTTCTTTTAAATGACATGTAATTATATAAGCCATGTCATAACGGTGTTAAATGAGTTAACGGTGGAATGATGAAAACATCACAATGTTGAAAGTTGAGTGATGAAAATGAGCGTTTTTAAAGTTGAGTGACTAAAATAGGTCTAATGACCAAAGTTGAGTGATGATTTGAGTAGTTTTCCCTTATTTATATGAATCACATGGATTTTCACCAATCTATTTAGTTTAATCTATTCAAAAATATTGGCCATGTTTGGTAAATAGTGGTTTGGGCAAAAATTAGAGGTTTGAGATATAATTAGAGATTTGATTAGTCAAATCCGCTAATATTGATGTTTGGTAAATAGCGGATTGAAAGAGCGGATTGGGCTGAAAAAGCTAATTTTAAAAAAGCTCCTAATATGAGCTTTTTGAGATTAGAGGTTTGATATTAGAGTTGTAATGACTCATTTACCCTTAACAATTACCAAAAATCTCCAAATAACCTAAATTAAATATTAATATTTTTAATATAAATAATAACATATTAAATATTGGACTTATTTGTTGATACTACTAATTTATATGGTGACATTTGTAAGTTAATTCTATTTTTTTATTATCACATATTTATATGTGTATATAAAAAATTAATAATTATATAAATAATAAATTAATATATAAAATTTTCAAATATGTTTAGGATATTTATATTAAAAATAATTTTTACAAATCTAATTAATATTTATTAGATACAAAATATTAATAACTGGTAAATTATTCAAACAAGTATTAAATATAATCATGTCCTTATATGTCATTTTGTTTGTTTAAATAATCAAACAGCTATGAGCTATCAGTTAATTTTACCAAACACTTTTATACAATCCGCTAGTCAAATCAGCTAATGCAATCAGCTATCAGCTAATGTAATCCGCTATCAGCTATCAGCTATCCGCTAATTACCAAACAGGACCATTATAAGTTTAAAAAAATAAAAATTTTATTACTCCATATTTTTTAGTAAAAGATTCGGAGACTATAGCCTCTAAGTTAAGTTATATTTTGTCCCGACAACTAAAAATAATTCTGTTAAATAAAATAATTTCATCAAATATTTAATGATATTACATTTTTTATTTTTCAAATACTTAAACTTAAATCAACAATCTCTGGAGTAAATGGAGCAAGTGTTTAAAAATAATTTTTTATTTTTTATTTTTCAGTTGGACTAAATGTTTGATGATTTTTTTTTATAAATACCCTATGCCTCTCTGTCTCATTTTTATTTCTTGTTTTCCTTCAATAAAAAAAAGTTAAATTTATCGATAATGGTTGAATACAATAATAAAACACGTTGAATTTTTAAAGATATAATTTAAATTCAAACTTCCGAAATAATATTATTAGACGATATAGCTATATATTTAAAACATAAACAATTGATAGAAAATATTAAAAAAATGCAGTCAATTTATTTCGCTGAGATTTATTTTTTTCATTGTAAATTAGTTGTACTGTATCACGATTTGAATAATCAACAAAATGTATATCATCAACAAGATCATTTCATTGCATTTCATTAAAAACTTATGATTATTTTTTTTATTACATAGAAAAATATTATATTATCATTCCGAAATTTAAACCTATACAATATGAAATAATATAAGTATTTTTAACCACTAGGCTAATCAGTAGATTTCAATAATGATTATTCTTTGTAATTAGTGTAAAAAGTTATTTTAATTTGTACACTAACACAAAGTTGAGTATTGAATAAACAAGTTGAGTTGAATTAATTGAAAATTTCCGCCAATCAGTTTATATTTAACTTAAAATAAAAATATTATCAATATATTATTGAAATTATAATCAATTTAATTTTATATACTCATGTATGTGTAGCACATTACATACTAATCAGCTATAAATTTAATAATATAATGATGTTCAAAAATAAAAACATTTGTTATCAACTTTATCAAAAAAAAAAAAAAACATTTGTTATCAAGATATATAAAATTAAAAGAATATTGAAATATACCAACAGAGTTGGTTCAAGTGGTAAGTTGGGAAGCACAGGTACGACGGTCACATGTCGTTTTAAGTATCAAAAACGTTTCTAGGACAGGTACGCGACGGGTACGACTAAGGTACGTACCGGGGACGCTCCACGTAGACGGGGTACAGCTAAAAAAGATCGAGAACGGCTGGAATAGTACTAGGACGTTTCGGGTAGGGTATGTGACCTTTATGAGCGTCCTCAAGGTTGTTTTGCAGTTGAGAGACACGTGCATTTTGACGTAAATTTCGACGGCAGTCTCACCGGCGAAGGTGGAGCAACCAACTGAAAAAATATTTAAAAAAATTGAGGTGAAAACTGAGAAGAAGAAGAAGAAGAAGGGTTGAAAAAGAAGGGTTGAAGAAGAAGCGTGAAGAAGTTGAACATGATTTTTTTTAAATTTATTGTATTAAATGTGCTGCTCTATGAGTGATGTGGGCCCATAAAATAAATTACTTGTAGGGCCCAACAAAATATTATAGTATTTATTATTTATTTAATTATGGATTTTTTATGAGCACTTTATTAAATATATATATATATATATAAAAGGTTATCTTTTATATTAATTTTTTATTAGTATTTTGTTTTGATTGGTTCTTGTAATTATTATTATAATAATTATTATTATTATTATTTTATATTTGTCGTACCCTTGTTGTACCTGTACCCTGTAATTTTGAGAATTGCCGTTTTTTGTCCTTGTTCCCATCTCCGTATCTGTCCTTGTATCTGTATCAATGCAACTTAAGTGGTAAGCAGCTTGATATCTGTTGAGTGGATCGTAGAATCGATTTAAGCCAAGAGGGGGTGAATTGGATTTTTAGAAATTTTGGTGGTGGAGTGAAAAGTAAAAATTTGCTAGACAAGAGATTTAGAGTGGTTCAAGTTCCAATTGAACTCTACATCCACTACCTTAGCTCCACTAAAGATTTTCCAATAACTCCACTAGTTGATCTTCCCCTTTTCTAGGCTTAGGAAGAAACCTTTACAAAATGGTCAATTTTTCTACCCAAAAATTAACTCAATCCTCACTCAAAGATTACAAAGAAGTTTAAGGCTAATAGCTAGTATCTCTCAATACAAATGTAGCCCTTTTTATAAGCACTCAACCCAATTGAACAAATAAGATTGGAAATACAAGATTTTACAATTGGGGTTTACAAGAAAATATGAGATTTTAGCACAATAGCTTAAATTTGATGTTTGGATATTTATTTTGGATCAATAGTTCTTGTTGGTGCTTTTAGAAGTCCATTTTATACCTTCTCATTGAATTCTAGCAGTTGAGGTTGTTGCCTTCATTATTATAGTCGTTGGGATGTTATCTTCCGACCATAAAGGTAGTCTGCAACTACTCGTTCTGAAACACCTGACCCTGTTTTGAAACACACCAAAATAGAAATAGTTGTTTGGGTGTAATTAATAGGTCGTGCTGAAACGGACACGGTCGTTTCGATACGCTAAGTGCCTGTTTCGAAACATGCTAAAGCCCTTTTCGAAACAATTTGTCACTGTCAAAACCTGTATCAAAACGACTTAAAAGCGTTTCGATGCGCTTTAACTGTATCTTTAAAATTAGTTATAAAAATTCAACGGTCATATTTTGAAACCAAGTTTGAAATTCGTTTCGAAACGTTTGAGGTCGTTTCGATACTACCGTATCGAAACGATTCAAACTGTTCCGTTGTTCTTCAACTGTTTCGAAACACAAATAGTTGTTTCGATACACCCGTATCGAAACGAGAAAGCTAGTTCCGAAACAGAGGTTAACAGTTTCAAAACGTTGCGAAATGCCTAAAGGTCGTTTCGGAACGGTGACTCAAAAATCACTGTCTTGACTTGGTAAATACTTAGAGAAATTTGAGTAAGCTTAAATTTTGACTTGGACATTTTTCTTAGAACACATAGGGATGTTTTGAGGACTTAGAAATTCCTTTTCTCCTTTTCAATTTAATCCTTAAATCCTTTGTTATATCAAAATCAATTCATTAGTTTTACAATCTCCCCCTTTTTTTATATAACAAAACCAAGTTTGAATTTTTAAGAATTTTTAAATCTTGAAGACGTTTTAACTCCCCCTCAATGTAAGATGAGTTTTAAAGTTTTGAAGAGATTTAAAATTCAAGTGATTGAAACTCAAAACTGGCTTAAAAAAATTGGCTCTTATATTACTTCTCCCCCTTTTTGTTAGATCAAAAAGAATAATAATCAAGGGTAATCATGAGAAGAAACAAGGTTATAAGTAAGAAACCAAACAACATAATATAGATATCATTAAGTTCAAGAAATAAATAATCAAACACAAATACTTAAAGCATTAGAGTTTAAGCTCAATCCCAAGGAAAATAATCAAAGCATAGGTCTTTAAAGCATACAAAGATAGATAGGTGCAAACTTAATCCTAATATGATAGACAAATATGATATGCAATATAAATCCTAAGCCTCGACATCATCGTCACCACCATCATCAAGAGAATCATCATTGTCTTTATCTTGAGCACGACGATAATTCCTCCAATCACCATAGAATGTGGAGAAAGATAAATCCATAGATGATTGTTGATTCTCAAGAGTGAAGACGTGTTTCTCCAAAGATTGCATGCGAGTGTTGAGAACACCAAAACTTGAAGCCATGTTCGTATCCATAAGTGGCTCATTGTTAGAAGCTGGAGCTTGAGGTGGAGGCTCAACTTGAGGTACCGGAGCTCGCCTATCAACACGAACCTATTAGCCAAGAGTATAGCGAAACCTGGACTTAATGAGAGAAGATTCACCAATCTTTCGCTTGCGGGGTTTCGGAGAATCATAAGAACAATAAAAATTGAGGGTACCAAAGGCATAGCTTAAAACAACCCCATAAGTGAAGAATGTAAGTGCACCGGTGGTACGAATCTTCACTTGATGGACCATCTCGACGAACATGATTTTAACAAGGTTTGGTCGTTGTCCTTGGCGAAAGCACTCTAACCAAAAGTAATCAACTTGATGAACCAAGAGATAATTAAATGGGGGAACCGGTCATGAGCATCCAATATGAGAACGGATCCGGTGTGAGCACCAAAGTGGTTCTCATCCTCAATACCATCATCTTTGAGCCCAAGAGCGTTCTCTAAAATCGATATATCAATAGTGAACTTCTTGCCCAAAAGGTACGACTCAATGCCAATCATCTCGGTATGATCTTCATTATCAATAAGAATGGCATTGGAGTAGAATAACATGACCATATGCTTGTAGAAAATGTCCGGAATGCTCAAAAAGTCCAAGAGGCTCCATTCTCGCAAGAGAGGTAGATAGCAGAATTCAAAGCGCTCGGAGTCAAGGAACTCGATATCCACAACTCGCTCTTGGAGAACAGCTAAATCTTTGATGATTTTGAAACGGTCCTTAGTCTCTTGATTCATAAGACTCTTTTGAAAAAGGAGCGTAAGGTTAGGACGAATATTTTCTTGGGTTGAACCTTCACCCGTTTGAGTCTTGCGTTTCTTGTTAACATTTTTTATGAAATTCCTAAAAACACAAAGCAAGCAAAAACAATTTAAATGTATGCATTTAAATCCTTAATTCAATCCAATGAAAAAAAAACCCATTAAGTTTTTAAAGAAAAACACTTTAAAAACGTATATACATATAACAAAAATTTTTTGAAGAAGAAACAACTTTTGAAAAACAAAAAAAACGAGTAAAAACAAATATATTCGAATAAAAAATTTAAGATTTTGAATTTTTTTTACAAGATTTGAAGAACCTAAGTTGCAAAGCATATAATCTATACAAAACTAATATTTTCTAACCTAAGATACGAATAAAATCAAAGGAAAAAAGAAAAAGATGAAAAATACCTCAAAAAGGGATTTTTGGATGAATGAATGGAAGAAATTGCACCAAGTTGTTGAAGCTTGCTTAGACTTTAGTTTGTGAGTAAAAGCCCTCAAGATTTGATGAAAAATGAGGTTTAGAGGGTTTTTATAGAGAAAAACCAGGTTTAAGGTTTTTAGGGTTTTTGGGAATTTGAATGAAAAGTAAACTTTAGCAATTAAAGCCCTTAAAAAGCTATCCGGATACGCGTTTCGAAACAGGCACGACCGTTTCGAAACGGGCGTACCAAAACGTTGACTAACGTTTCGAATCCTATTGACCATTTCGATACGACTTTGACCGTATCGAATCTCACGTGATAACTCGTATAGAAACGTTTTTGGGATGTTTCGATACATTTCTTGGCAGAGGCAAAATGTTTCGAAACCCTTCTAGGCTTTTCGAAACACCCTGGTCACAAAGCATTCTTTTAAGGCACTAGTATCGAAACAGATTGACCCGTTTCGATACGCCTAGGCTTGGAGGTGCAAATGAGGCTCTAAATTGCAGAAAAAGTGAATTCTAATAAGTCCTAGATGCATAAATGCTATGTATGATCAAGAGAAACATGTAAAAACATAAACATACTCCCCTAACTATAAGCATGGATGAAATTAGGATTAAAAACACATAAGCATGGCATTTTGCAAGAAAACGAGCAATTTAAGCACAAAAAAGTCTTAAAAGGTCAAGATAGGCTAGTTATAGCTAACTCTCTTCTAAGAAACCAAAAACGCTCCTTATCTAGAGGTTTTGTAAAGATGTCTGCTAGTTGATTTAAGGTGTCTACGAACTCTAAAACAACATCTTCCTTAAGGACGTGATCTCTAATGAAATGATGTCTTATTTCTATGTGTTTGGTTCTAGAGTGTTGGATGAGATTTTTGGTTAGGCATATATCACTAGTGTTGTCACACTTAAGGGGTATGGTTTCAACTTTAACTCGATAATCTAAGAGTTGTTGCTTCATCCAAAGGACTTGAGCACAACAACTACCTAAGGATATGTACTCGACTTCAGTGGTAGATAGAGCCACACTATTTTGTTTCTTAGAGAACCAAGATATGAGCATACTACCTAGGAATTGGCAAGTGCAGGAAGTATTTTTCCTATCTATTTTGCAACCCCCATAATCCGCATCCGAATAAGCATGAAGGTTAAATGTTGAGTCTCTAGGGTACCAAAGACCTAAACTAGGAGTATCTCTAAGGTACCTAAAGATCATTTTAATGGCTATAAGATGAGACTCTCTAGGACTAGCTTGAAACCTAACACACAAGCAAACACTAAACAATATATCTGGTCTACTTGCGGTAAGGTAAACTAATGATCCAATCATAGAGCGATAAAGTTTAGAGTCAACACACTTACCTCCTTCATCTTTGTCAAGCTTTGTAGATGAGCTCATTGGTGTGGCTTGAGGCTTTGCATTCTCCAAGCCAAACTTCTTGAGCATATCCTTGATGTACTTAGCTTGATTGATTAAGATGACATCCTTCATTTGTTTGATTTGGGGTCCCAAAAAGAATGAGAGCTCCTCCATCATGCTCATTTCAAATTCACCTTGCATCAACTTAGAAAAATCTTGAAAAAACAATTCATTAGTAGAACTAAATATAATATCATCAACATAAATTTGAACTAGTAATATATTTTTGCCATTGTTTTTAATAAAAAAATGTTGTGTCCACCTTTCCTTTCTCAAAACCTTTTCTAACTAGAAAACTTGAAAGTCTTTCATACCAAGCTCTAGGAGCTTGTTTTAAACCATATAAAGCTTTTGACAATTTAAAAACATGGTTTGGAAAAATTGGATCCTCAAAACCCGGTGGTTGTTCCACATACACTTCTTCATTTATAAAACCATTTAAAAATGCACTTTTGACATCCATTTGAAAAAGCTTGAAATCATGATAACATGCATATGCAAGCAACATCCTAGTAGCTTCCATTCTAGCTACGGGTGCATAGGTTTCATCAAATATTCCCTCTTCTTGAGTGTAACCTTGAGCAACTAGCCTAGCTTTGGTTCTCACTATGTTACCACTCTCATCTAGTTTATTCCTAAATACCCATTTAGTTCCTATAGTAGATTGATCTCTAGGCCTTTCAACTAATGTCCACAGTTTACTTCTCTCAAATTGATTTAACTCATCTTGCATGACCATAATCCAAAAATCATCTTTTAATGCTTCTTTAACATTCTTAGGCTTAATGCATGAGATAAATGCAACATGATTAAGCATTTTAAGAGAAGAGCGAGTAGTTACCCCCTTGGATGGATCACCCAAGATTTCACCACCTTTGACATAGTTGTACTCCCTTGGGTAGCTCACTTCCTTTTCCTCAAGAGACATGTCTTGCAATGATTCTAGAGGCGATTCTTGTGCTTCTTCATCTTTATGTAACACCCGGGTTTAGGGGTCGGGTGAAAATAATATTTTAATATTATTTGGGCTCGGTTTTCTAATTTAAAATAATCTTTTAAGTTTCGGGTTTCCAAAAATAAATATTTTACATTGGACCAAATTAAATGAATTGCAAATTAAAGAGTTTTTAAAGAATAGAGGAGATAGCCATTCATTAATGGCAAACTTGTAAATAATACAAGTTCTATTTTAAATCCCCCTTTATCCAACACTTTCACTATTCATCCTCTTCTTTAACCAAAAACCAACGTGAAAAGAGCTCTCCCATCTCTTTCACTATTCCATCAAAAAACTCCTCCATTTCAACTCATTTTTTAAAGGTAACACCGTTTTTGACTTCTCCTCAATTCCCTCTCTTCAAAAGTACCATTAGTTTTTATTTTCGTTAAAGTTTTGAAAATGAAGATTTCAAAAGATTTGATTAAAGATGATGCCTTTGTGTTGCTAAACCTAATATTTTGATTTAATATAGTTAGTTATGAGGTTTAGGGGTTAAATGGTTCAACATATATGAATTTCTCTTGATTTTGAGCAATTCCCGAATTTAGGTATAAATGAGGTTTTTGGAGGGTTTTGGGTGAGTTTTGGGGGTTGTTTTAGGTGGGAATTGATGGTCCAATGGTGGTACTATGGTTAGGGGTTGATTTGGGATCATTTGTGGGTGTAATAGGTGTTGGAAACATGAGTTTTGGATGAGGTTTTGGGGCTGCCCGAGTTTGCAAAATTTGAGGTTTGTTCATGGTTTGAATTATTGTGTTTGTTGCTTTAATGGTGTTCCGGGTTTGCTACATTAATTGGTGAATTAAATTGAGGTTGTTTTGATTGTGTTGAGGTGATTAGAAGTGAGATTATGTGTTGATGAAGCCTTGGGAACAAATTCGGAAACTTGAAGACTTTGGTTGCTTGATAATTGAGCTCGTAGGTGGAGGTGAGTGGTTAAAATGTTTTAAATGGTTTTGGAGAAATTGGTTCAAGCATGTGGACTAGGTTGGGATTGGTAAGCCCACCTAGAGTTGGGATTAGAGTGGTAGCCTAATCCAAAGCTTTGATTAGATACTTTGGTTGCACTCTTTAATGGTTGTTTATGCCTCGTGCTAAATTGTGATGGTGTTGGTTATGTATATGTTGTTATACGTGTATGTTGAGGCATGGCTTGTTGCATTGTTATATGCATGTTGATGATAAATATGATGGGGATATACATGTGTATGAAATATGATGTGATATTTGTATTAATGATATACACGTGGTGTTGACATGTGAAATGATAATATGAGGTGATTGTATGATCCGAGGATCATGGTGAGTACATGCTAGGCATGGAAATGTGGTTTGTGCATGACAATGAGTCATGGTGAGTACGTGCTAAGCACGGAAGTTGTTATGAAATGATATTGTGAAAGATTAATGAAATGTGTAGTATTGGCACTAGTATGCTTGGGTACAAATGATCGATCATTAGGATGTTTAGTGTGCACACGTGAGTGAAAATGCGCGCGTGGTCTTGATGATGGTAGTCATCAAGATGGAGTACGGGTTCGCCCGAAAATCTTCTTATATATGATAGTCGGTGATGAGTGGAATCCCATCGACGGGAGTGAGGATGAGTGGAATCCCCTCCGTGTGAACGGTGATGAGTGTAATCCACCGTCAGGTAATGGTTGTGTTGTTGGATGTGAATTCCAACGGTTATCCGCGTATTCGAGTCATAGCTAGGTGCCAATACGAATTGTGGTTTATGTTGCCAATATGTGATTATTTGTGAGCCAGTGTGATTTGGGATGTGTTGCTAACATGGTTTAATATATGTGATTACATATGTTGTGGATTTAAACATGTTGGGCATGGCATAATATTGATAATATGTTCATGCATCATCTTTTATTTTGGCTCTTGAGGATTGGAGGTAAGACCATGCATTCTATTTTGATTTTTGCTCGTGCTTGGACCCTGCATTGTCGAAGGTTTGTTTTATGAGCTTACTCTCACTAAGCTTTTATGCTTACGCTCCTTTTTGTTCGACAATGCTGATCAGTAGCTTGTGGGTGGCAAGGGCAAGGAAAGGCCTCCAAGTGTTGCTTACGATTAGCTCAAGTATGATCTTTAAATTGTAGAATGTAATAGTCAAGCAATGGGATAGGTGTTGTTGAATTGAATGCTTTGGATTTAAGTTGATGTTGGTGTGGCTTATTGATGCCATGTTATGATTTGCAAGGCATGCTTTATTGCTTACCTTGAATGCTTATGTGTATGTTGGTCTTGTGCCTTTTGTGGATGCTCTTATGTATGTTTGTCTAAGTATGTTAATCTTGATTGCTATGCTTGGTTCGTATGTGGATTGTTGATCCTTTGTATGTTTGGTTTTTATATGTTCGATGTGTGTTAAGCATGTTCGTATAGGATGTCTTGCATCTAGAGTTAATGCTTGTGTGTTGTGAGAGGCTTTAGTGGGGGGTTTTGGGGCATCATTGCGCCTTAAAACCAGCTAAAACCAATCTGCAGATAGAGGGCGTTTCGAAACGGCCGACCCCGTTTCGATATGGTCCCTTTGTTTTTGGCCAGGCGTTTCGATACGCCTAGGGGTCGTTCCGATACATTTTTGCTACTGGAAATCTGAGAATTTAACGATAAATTAACGTATCGGAACGAGCTTTAGCATTTCGAAACGACCTTCATCTCGTTGACCACGAGAAGTTGACCGTTGGGGTCGTTTCGATACGGGTCACCCCTGTTTCAAAACGGTCTCTTCAGGTTGACCTTGGCCTGTTGACCAAGTCAAGGCGTATCGAAACACCCTAAGGGCGTTTTGATACGGCCTGCTGTAAAGGACTAAAATGGGATGTTTTATAGTGTTGCTTTGGTCGGTCGTTGTTATTGATTGTGTTTCCGCTGTCGTGTTTCACATAGGGACTTAATGATGCCTATAGACAAGATAAGTTAAAAGAAAATTTCTAGGGTTGCTAACCGAGGTGGGACCTTAACGGGTTTCACATCGGTTTTCCCCGTGTAGCCTTCTCGGACCGGTCAAACGTCCAGACCGGGGCGAGGGGGTTACTTTTGTTGGTATCAGAGCCTAAGGTTTCTGAGACCTTGGGCAGGTAAGTGAGGTAAGTTAAGTTCTTATATTGAACTGTACGGTGTTTGCTTACCATGTAAGCATGTTGCTTGTTATTCGTGAATGATGTGGTGTGTGATTGTTTGATTGTGAATGTATGTTGTTTGATCGTACGCGTATGTTGTTTGAAGCATGTTGAGTAGAGTCTCATTGCTTCTATTACATCGGAAAAAGGATTTTAAGTGAGGGAATCGTACTTGAGCCACTTGGACCCTTCCCTTTGCTAACCCAGTTTGTATGTTAAATTGTTGCTGTTGTTAATTTATTTCTTTTTGGTAAGTTTGAGGCCAAGGTGTGGGCCGTGAATCGGTAAATAGAAGTTGTGGGTTTCTGGAAATGTGGGTGATGTTGAGGGAGTTCATCGCTATAGTCAGAGAAGTATGGTTGTACCGGAGTTGAGGTACAATTTGCTTGTTGATGTTAGTGTGTATGTGGGTTGATCCTTGTTGATAAGGAACGATGTGATCGATTCTGGTATTAGTTGGTAAAAAGAGGTGAAGACCTATGAGTGGGAGTCAGAGTGATACCGATGTTATAAGCCCTTGGTACAGTTTTGAGTTTGTTCCCTTTTGATTGATTTTGAATTTGTACTTCCGTATGTTGTTAGCAAGCACGCAAAGTTGAATGTGCCCGATGAGGTGTTAGAGGTAGGTGTGAGCACCTTAGTTCTCTAGACAAGATCAAGGTAAGGGTCTCGTGTGAGTAATCAAAAATTCAGAAACGTTAGTTGGTGATCGTTGGAGTTCGGCCTGTAGTTTTAATACAAGACAGCCGATCAGTATCCGTGAGTGGGAATCGATTTGTGCGATTAGGCCAGTGTGCATCTGAGTTGTCTTCCAGCGAGAAGGAGAGATAGAGTCACTTCCAATATAGTTGAGCCGAGAAGGAAGTCTTGAGCTTTGACTCCAGATTGTTTGGTAGTAGGATGTTTCTGGTCGTCGGAACTGATGTTATAGAACAAGTTCCAGCATGATAGTTTGTGTGTAATCAGAATTGAATTTTGAGGTTTCGAGATGCTCTAAGAACGGTTTAGAAGAGTTGGATTTTGTTGAAGAATCAACCTGAAAACAAGAGGGTCGAAGACTAACATCTGTGTACTTGTGAAGTTGCAATTTCTGCGGATTCGTCCGTTTGTGTGAGCATGAAAAGAAATTAGATATACTTGTTGAGATCTTAGATGTAGGGACACGTGTGACTAGTCCTTTTGGTGAGATAGTGGTGGCCAGAAAAATGTACAGGAGATGTTTGTTGATGGTTCAGAGTTACGTGTTTTTAGAAGATGTGAAGTAATTGTCTTTTACGATTTCGATGTAACTTTTGACATGGTTTGGGCTTGTAGAACTCAGAGCTAGAGTATACGTTGAGACGAAGAGAGAGTTTCCTTGAAGTTGCGGATTTCTGTGAGACTGTAGTGGTAGGTGAGGATGTGAACTTCTTATCGAATGTTGATCCAGCTTTAGAGATCGAAGATTGATTTAGTTTAGTTGTCAGGCTTGCCTAGCAAATGTGATAGATGTGATTTTTGAATGAAGATTAGACTGTAGAATGTTAGAATAATTTTTGTTTTTTTCCCTAAACGTGTTTGGAAGAATTGTCGGTTTGTCTCTTGATAGAGGAGAAGAGTTTGTTATTGAGACCGTCTTTGAGTCTGATCCTGTTCTGATTTCTCTGTATCTTATGGTTCCCGGAAGAATTGAGAGTGTTGAAGAATCAATTACGAGATTTGTTAGACCTTAGATTCATTAGGCCTAGTGCATCATCTTAGAGTTCGACAGTGTAATTTGTGAAGAAGAAAGAGTGACAGTACGAGAATGTGTTTAGATTTCAGACAGTCGAAACAAGTGACAGTGAACAATTAGTGTCCTTTTCTGAGCGTCAGTGATTTGTTGATCAGTTAGTGTGTGCTTCAGTCTTTTCGAAGATTAATTTGGGATCCGATTACTACCAGTTGAAAGTGAGAGAAGTTGATGTACCGAAGACAACTTTAGGGGTAAGATATGATCATTTTGAGTTCCGAGTTATGTCGTTTTGTTTGACTAGTGTGTTAGTTACTTTTATAGAGATGTTGAGCAGAATAATTCTCGAGTTCCTTGATTAGTTGTAGTAGTTCTCATAGATGACACATGGGTATATTCACGTACCGAAGAAGGCCATGTCAAGCTTTGGAGTTAGTGTTGTAGATCCTATTAGAGAATCAGTTGTATGCCAAATTGTGCTAACGTGAACTCCGAGTTGAGGAAGATGTCCTCCTAGGACATGTAGATCAGCCGAGTGTATTAGAGTAAATCCTAGGTAGGTAGAAGAATATGTGAGTTGGAAGAAATCGAAGACAGTGACAGATATATGTAGTTCTTGGGTCTAGCATTGTTACTTTCAGAGGAATCGTAAATAGTCTTTTGAAGATAGCTGCTCCTTTGACAGATTGCTACAGAAGAATGTTCAGTTTGTGTGGTTAGATGCGAGACAATGAGCCCTCGAGAAACCGAAAGAAACTTTGAAAAGAACTTCGACCCTGATCCAGCCATTGATAGAGAGGGAATTTATGAACTGTTGTGATACGTCACATGTAGGGTTAGGTTGTGTGCTTATGCAAGACAGAAGATTGTGGCTTATTCATCGATATAGTTGAAAGACCGAGAGAAGAGTTATCCGACACTAGACTTAGAGTTAATTACAGTTGTATTTGCTTCGAAGACCTCGAGACAAAGCATGTATATTAAGAAATGCACATTATGTACACTTATCATCAGAACTTGAAATATTAGACGAATTAGGAAGGGTTGAAAATTGAACATCATGAGTTGCTAGAATTGCTTGAAGACTCTGATCTCAAGATTGAGTACCATCCGAAGAGAGTCAGCGTAGTAACCGATGTTCTGAGCTTTGTTGTTGATAGATTAATAGTAGAGTTGCGAGCTGTGTTTGCCGGATTCAGTTTACCAAATGATAGTAGTTTCGTGGCCGAACTTCAGGTAAAACCTACTTTGAGTCAGAATGCTTAAAGTGAAACAGTTACAAGGCAGGTTCTTGGCACCTCACGTGCAAGACATGGCAGAAAGAAGACCTTCAGAATACAGTTCAGAGATGATAGAGTTTGTATTGTTAGAGACAGAATAGTGGTGCCGAATGACATAGTGTTTTGAGACGTATTGTTTTGGCCGAAGCACACGGTAGTTCATTTGTATTGCATCTGAGTAGTATGAAGACATATTGTGGGTTGAAGGTAGGTACTTCTGGATTGAGTTGATGGATGACATTGTTCAGTATGAGAGTAAGTGTGTAAATTGCCAGCGTGTCAAGACCGAGCATCAGTTTTCTTCTAGTTTGTTACATCCGTGGAAGATTCTTAATGAAAGTGTGTAATAGAGGTTCGAGATTTCGACTAGATCTTTGAAGACGTCTGCATAGTGTTTGGTTGTCTGTTGAAGTCAGATGATCAGTCAGAAGAAGTTATGAGTCAAGTTTTAAACAGTGTTGTTTGAGCTTGTGAATCAGGCTAGTTCTGTTGTTTATTTGTTGCGGTTACCACCAGAGTTAGAAAGAGGTTTGTGATGTGTTCTGCGTATCTATTATTCGGAAGTGTGAGTCAGATCTGTTCTATGCTATGTTTGTAGAAGAGATTGAGTTGAGTTTAAAATTGACATGCCTTGAAAGAACCGTTGAGATCTTAGCAGCAGATGTCTGTTGTTGTGTAGTAAGTCTTTCGAGTTGGTTAGTATGTTGTGGTGAGAAGGAAAGTGGATAAGAGCAGATTTCGTGGAAATTCCTGTCCGATAAATTTTGGGGACGAAATTTCCTTAAGTGGGGGAGAGTTGTAACACCCGGGTTTAGGGGTCGGGTGAAAATAATATTTTAATATTATCTGGGCTCGGTTTTCTAATTTAAAATAATCTTTTAAGTTTCGGGTTTCCAAAAATAAATATTTTACATTGGACCAAATTTAATGAATTGCAAATTTAAGAGTTTTTAAAGAATAGAGAAGATAGCCATTCATTAATGGCAAACTTGTAAATAATACAAGTTCTAATTTTAAATCTCCCTTTATCCAACACTTTCACTATTCATCCTCTTCTTCAACCAAAAACCAACGTGAAAAGAGCTCTCCCATCTCTTTCACTATTCCATCAAAAAGCTCCTCCATTTCAACTCATTTTTGAAAGGTAACACCGTTTTTGACTTCTCCTCAACTCCCTCTCTTCAAAAGTACCATTAGTTTTTATTTTCGTTAAAGTTTTGAAAAAGGGGATTTCAAAAGATTTGATTAAAGATAATGCCTTTGTGTTGCTAAACCTAATATTTTTATTTAATATGGTTAGTTATGAGGTTTAAGAGTTAAATGGTTCAACATATATGAATTTCTCTTGATTTTGAGCAATTCCCGAATTTGGGTATAAATGGGGTTTTTGGAGGGTTTTGGGGGTTGTTTTAGGTGGGAATTGATGGTCCAATGGTGGTACTATGGTTAGGGGTTGATTTGGGATCATTTGTGGGTGTAATAGTTGTTGGAAATATGGGTTTTGGATGAGGTTTTGGGGCTGCCCGAGTTTGTAAAATATGGGGTTTGTTCATGGCTTGAATTATTGTGTTTGTTGCTTTAATGGTGTTCCAGGTTTGCTACATTAATTGGTGAATTAAATTGAGGTTGTTTTGATTGTGTTGAGGTGATTAGAAGCGAGATTATGTGTTGGTGAAGCCTTAGGAACAAATCCGAAAACTTGAAGACTTTGGTTGCTTGGTAATTGAGCTCGGAGGTGGAGGTGAGTGGTTAAAATGTTTTAAATGGTTTTGGAGAAATTGATTCAAGCATGTGGACTAGGTTGGGGTTGGTAGGCCCACCTAGAGTTGGGATTAGAGTGGTAGCCTAATCCCAAGCTTTTATTAGAGACTTTGGTTGCACTCTTTAATGGTTGTTTATGCCTCGTGTTAAATTGTGATGGTGTTGGTTATGTATATGATGTTATACGTGTATGTTGAGGCATGGCTTGTTGCATTGTTATATGCATGTTGATGATAAATATGATGGGGATATACATGTGTATGAAATATGATGTGATATTTGTATTAATGATATACATGTGGTGTTGACATGTGAAATGATAATATGAGGTGATTGTATGATCCGAGGATCATGGTGAGTGCATGCTAGGCATGAAAATGTAGTTTGTGCATGACAGTGAGTCATGGTGAGTACGTGTTAAGCACGGAATTTGTTATGAAATGATATTGTGAAAGATTAATGCAATGTGTAGTATTGGCACTAGTATGCTTGGGTACAAATGATCGATCATTAGGATGTTTAGTGTGCACACGTGAGTCAAAATGCGCGCGTGGTCTTGATGATGGTAGTCATCAAGATGGAGTACGGGTTCGCCCGGAAATCTTCTTATATATGATAGTCGGTGATGAGTGTAATCCCATCGACGGGCGTGAGGATGAGTGGAATCCCCTCCGCGTGAAATGAGGCGTGAGGATGAGTGGAATCCCCTCCGCGTGAACGGTGATGAGTGTAATCCCACCGTCAGGTAATGGTTGTGTTGTTGGATGTGAGTTCCAACGGTTATCCGCGTATTCGAGTCATATCTAGGTGCCAATACGGATTGTGGTTTATGTTGCCAATATGTGATTATTTGTGAGCCAGTGTGATTTGGGATGTGTTGCTAACATGGTTTAATATATGTGATTACATATGTTGTGGATTTAAACATGTTGGGCATGGCATAATATTGATAATATGTTCATGCATCATCTTTTATTTTGGCTCTTGAGGATTGGAGGTAAGACCATGCATTCTATTTTGATTTTTGCTCGTGCTTGGACCCTGCATTGTCAAAGGTTTGTTTTATGAGCTTACTCTCACTAAGCTTTTATGCTTACGCTCCTTTTTGTTCGACAATGCAGATCAGTAGCTTGTGGGTGGCAAGGGCAAGGAAAGGCCTCCAAGTGTTGCTTACGATTAGCTCAAGTATGATCTTTAAATTGTAGAATGTAATAGTCAAGCAATGGGATAGGTGTTGTTGAATTGAATGCTTTGGATTTAAGTTGATGTTGGTGTGGCTTATTGATGCCATGTTATGATTTGCAAGGCATGCTTTATTGCTTACCTTGAATGCTTATGTGTATGTCGGTCTTGTGCCTTTTGTGGATGCTCTTATGTATGTTTGTCTAAGCATGTTAATCTTGATTGCTATGCTTGGTTCGTATGTGGATTGTTGATCCTTTGTATGTTTGGTTTTTATATGTTCGATGTGTGTTAAGCATATTCGTATCTAGAGTTAATGCTTGTGTGTTGTGAGAGGCTTTAGTGGGGGGTTTTGGGGCATCATTGCGCCTTAAAATCAGCTAAAACCAATCTGCAGACAGAGGGCGTTTCAAAATGGCCGACCCCGTTTCGATACAGTCCCTTTGTTTTTGGCCAAGCGTTTCGATACGCCTAGGGGTCGTTCCGATATATTTTTGCTACTGGAAATCTGAGAATTTGACGATAAATTAACGTATCGGAACGGGCTTTAGCGTTTCGGAACGACATTCATCTCGTTGACCACGAGAAGTTGACCGTTGGGGTCGTTTCGATACGGGTCACCCCTGTTTCGAAACGGTCTTTTCAGGTTGACCTTGGCCTGTTGACCAAGTCAAGGCGTATCGAAACACCCTAAGGGCGTTTCGATACGGCCTGCTGTAAAGGACTAAAATGGGTTGTTTTATAGTGTTGCTTTGGTCGGTCATTGTTATTGATTGTGTTTCCGCTGTCGTGTTTCACATAGGAACTTAATGATGCCTATAAACAAGATAAGTTAAAAGAAATTTTCTAGGGTTGCTAACCGAGGTGGGACCTTAACGGGTTTCACATTGGTTTTCCCCGTGTAGCCTTCTCGGACCGGTCAAACGTCCGGACCGGGGCGAGGGGGTTACACTTTAGTTGGAATCTCATTCACTTTTGATGATTCTCCACCACCATTAGCTTCATTGATCCCTACATCATCATCATCTTAAGAATCCTTCCTCGAAATGAGGTTATCATAAAAAACCACATGAATAGATTCCTCTACAACTAATGTAACACCTTTCGCCCTGTTAAGAACGATAGATGTCACATTCGAACAACAAGAATCATATCTCATACATACAAACATGTAATCAAAGGATATAAATATACATAGGTGAGCCAACAAAAACTTCCATATCATATAACATTTATCAACCTTAAGCTATCATACTAACCAATTTAAACATGTATACACTTTTAACATTCAAATAGCAATCAAACCAAACCAATCATACTTGAGTCACATTCGGATAATACATAAACATGTTTGTATACATTCTGTTAACATACTTTACAACATATACTCATGCTTATATTTCATATATCATCTAACATAGCAACCCAACATGGTACAATCCAATGTATACATTTCATAACCTTTATTATCAATCAACTTAAACTTATACCATTCATGATCAATCAACCTATTTATATAAGTATCCTATTCGAATTATACTAGACAACCTTAGTATTCGATTTGTCTTAATATCATTCATGTTAATTTCATTCAAAACATTCAACTAGATGCATTCATACCCTATGTTCAAATCACTAAAACATATATAACTCCCTACTACACTATAGGCCATTCGAACATGTCAATTAAACAAACAAACACTAGATGCATATCGCCTAGAACAAACTTACATATTATTCTCAACATAAATTATCATTTTGACAGCCACCAAACTAAGCAACCTATGACATTTCCATGACCCATATCAAGACTTAAACATATTAAACATAAACACATTCATGTCATCAAAGTCATATATATATACACCAAACATCAAACTTACATTACATAACATAACTTTGTCTTAAGCTTATACAAACCAACTATCAAATACATGTTCTAAAATGCATGTGACACAATAACATATACTATGCCACCATCTAGGATACCAAACAAAACTATATCATAGTTGTGCTTTGCTTGCAAGGCTCTCGGATCAAACGACTAGCTTTCGGATATCAACAGACATGTTATTTTGGAAGAAGGAAACAAGAGAGTGATAAGTACACATAATGTACTTAGTGAGGCAGCCCTAAACATTACTAGTTTTAATCTTTTAAAGTCTTATTTAAACCTTCAAGGTTACTTAGCTAGGCTTAAGATACACAAAATCACCTAGCTAGTCCATCAAGTACAAGAAAACTTAGCTAATTTCACATACAAATCAAGACCACGTACTTGTATCATATATCAATCCAATCATTTATAACATATGGGCAGCAAGCATAATACATGAAATACAACATTTCATAGATCATTTAAATCACATCAATTTTCACAAATTCATATCATTCAATTAGGGCCATTACCCAACTAGTTTACATAGTCATATATCTTAAAATCAATCATGTATTTGCCTTGGATGATTGATGAATTAGGTAATCAAGTCTTTCATGTAACATATAACTTTAGATACTCAAAGTATCAATTTTCTCAATTCAACTTATAACAGAGGATGCATAAGCATCAATGGTGACTTACCACCATTCAATTAACAAGGTGACTAACCACATTTATAGGTTCATAGGTGACTAACCACCATCCTGAATCAAAAAACATAGGAGCTCAATGACTCTAAGGCATGCCCTTCTACCTATAGACACTAATCAACCAAGGACTTTAACTTATATCCTTTAATTCCACCAAGTTCAATTACTTGTTTATCAAATACATTACAAGATCATGTAACTATTTCATATCAATTTTGCAAGTCATTATTCAAGTTCATATTCACAAGAATTTCCAGCAAGCATACTTGATCATTTCAATCAAACAATCATCAATAAACAGTAACTAAGCATCTCATATAAATTCCTATCAAGTAGCATCAATAGCCATTCAAACATATCAAGTCGTATAGATCAATATCAAAACACTAGTACTAACATAACAATATCTATCATTTGTTTTCCTTTAATCCTTCTTCCTTATATTTAAAATTACCAAACCATTATTAAATTCATTGCATGCTTCATTTTAAATCATCAAGGAATTAAAAACACATTGGTTAGGATACTAATCCAAACCTTAAGTAAGCTACACTCACAATTACTCCCAAGCTAGTTTGTGTCCTTGATGGTGATGCTTTTGCCCCTTCTTTTGGCTTGCTCAACCCTTGATTCTTCTAAGGTTTCTTCACCAATTTGATTTGAGCTATGGAATCAACATGCATGTATCTTAAAATTTTTCCAGCAAGCTAAATCCTTCAAAACCCAGCCATCTCTCTTTGTTTCGGTGATTCATTTGGGTGGAGAAAGATGAAGCAAATGGGATAACACTTGGTTATCACCTAACCAAGTTTTATCCGGCTGTTTCCTAGAGTAGATGACACGTTGGATTACTTTCATCCATGTAATTCCACTATGTTTCAACTACATTAGTATAATATAACATTTATCCATTTTAACTTTAATTACCACATTATAATTTCATACACATATATATATGCATACATAATCCCACCGAGAATGTATATATGTATACATATTAATCCTTTGACTTCCACTGAATATATATATTTACATTACATTTCTATTTCCACCTAATACACATATGTATACATTAATCCTTTAAACCTTTTTTTCTTAACTTATAATGTACACTTTAATATTAACTTGTTATTATCCTTTGTTTATCTCATACCTTTACCTATCAGTTCTTTAAATCTTATAGTCATATTAGGTTAAAAAACAATTGTTTACACTTTTTCTTTTCAATTTTCTTAAGATTTCTTCTAGGGTGTTTTTAGGGTGTTACAACTAAAGTTCTTTTGTTAAACACACGATAGGCTTTAGAGTTTAAAGAGTAACCTAGAAAAATAGCTTCATCACTTTTTACATCAAATGTACCTAAATTGTCTTTTCCATTATTTAAAACAAAACACTTGCAACCAAAAGAATAAAAATAACTAATTTTAGGCTTTTTAGATTTTAAAATCTCATAAGGAGTTTTCTTTAAAATAGACCTAATCATTACTCGGTTAATAATATAGCAAGCGGTGTTAGTGGCTTCCGCCCAAAAATACTTAGGCAAATTGTTTTCACAAAGCATAGTCCTAGTCATTTCTTCTAAAGTTCTATTTTTCCTCTCAACTACCTCGTTTTGTTGAGGAGTTCGAGGAGCCAAAAAATTATGGCTAATCTCATTTTCATTACAAAATTCATTAAAACTCATATTTTGAAATTACGTTCCATGATCACTTCTAATATGTGAAATTTTAAGTTCAAGATCATTTTGGGTTATTTTTTAAAATGTAATGAAGTTTTCTAAAGCCTCATCCTTGGTGCTTAAAAAGAGAACCCAAGTATATCTAGAGTAATCGTCAACAGGCACAAAAGCATATGATTTTCCACCCAAGCTAGTAGTCCTAATTGGCCCAAAAAGATCCATATGAATTAATTGCAAACACCTACTTGTAGAAACATCATTAATGGATTTAGAGGATGATTTATGTTGTTTACCCTTAGAGCATGCATCACGTATTCCAGCATTTGAGAACTTAATCTCGGGTAAACCTCTAACTAGATTTAGGGAAACTAATTTTTCTAAAACACTAATGCTAGCATGTCATAGTTTCATATGCCATAACCATGCATCATTTTCATTTTGAGCAACAAAACATGCATAGGATACATGAATGTCATCTAGATGCACCATATATATGTTTCCTATGCGATGACCAATGAGCATTGTTTTATTAGATTTAATGTCAACAATTTTACATCCATTTTTATCAAATAAGACATTAAACACTTTATCACACAATTGACTAATTCTCAATAAATTATGCTTTAGACCATTGACATACAACACAATTTCAATGAGTATGGTAGAGTGATTACCTATGGAGCCAATACCTTCAATGTGGCCTTTGGAGTTGTCACCAAATATCACTACTCCTCCCCTTTTTGGCTTTAAATCCATGAATCGACTCTTGTCTCCGGTCATGTGCCTCGAGCATCCACTATCAAGGTACCATGAGTTTTGGCTTTGTGCTTTGGCCTTGTAGAAATGCTCCCCCTACAAACAAAGAGATTGGGCTTTGATTTTTGGTACCCAAATCATTTTGGGTCCACGAGTGTTAGCTCCCAAAAGCTTGATTCCCTTAGGAATCCAAAGTGACATGGCATCAACATTATTAGATTTGACAAGTTCCTTAGGAACCCATACACTTCTAATTCTTTTAGTTTTATTATGCCTATAGGAGCCACTTTGTTTGTAGCTTAGGTTGGTTTGTTCTAGATGATTCACCTATTTCATTTTTCAAAGTACCAACACTTTTGAAAGACTTTTTGAGCTCATTAAGCTCATCTAACACCTTTTGGTGTTCAATGTTACATTGAGAAATAAGATTATTTAAATCTACATTTTCATTTTGAAAGTATTCAAGTTCATCTTGTAGACCTAAAATCTTTTTCTCAAATTCCAAGTTAGCTTGAGAAATTAAATCATTTTTAGCATGCAAATCCGAAATTACTTTTTTATTTTTCAAAACGGACTCCTTATACTTCTCAACTAACTCGTCATACACCTCTTGTAACTCATCATATGAGTCATGCAATTCATCATATGTAAAATCAAAAGTAGATGAGTTAGATGTTACCATAGACGAATCCTCCTCAAGAGCCATGAGGCAAAGGTTGGCCACTTCTTGTTCCTCATCCTCGGATGATTCCTCATCACTCCAAGTAGCAAGCTTTGCTTTGAGCTTCTTCTTCTTCTCAAAGCCCTTCTTCTTGAGTTGAGGACACTCGGAACGAATATGACCCGGTTTCTTACACTCAAAACATATGATCAGATCCTTTTCTTCTTCTTTGTTCTTGGTCTTGAAGTCCATCTTTCTTTGAAATTTTCTACCTCGGTTGGACCTCATAAACCGTGAGAATCTTTTGGCTATCATAGCCAATTCTTCAAGATCTTCCTCCTCGCTAGAAGTGCTCTCCTCATGTAGAGAAACTTTGAGAGCCACTCCTAGCTTCTTCTTTTTGTCTACCTCAAGCTTCTCCACTCTTCTTTCTTCTTTCTTCTTTTCATCTTCCCTTCCTTGCTTCATGATTTCATGAGTTAGGAGAGAACCGAATAGCTCATCAAGTTTTAATGTCTTCAAGTTCTTTGCCTCGATGATAGCTGTTTTTTCCCCATCCCAAGACTTGGGAAGAGAGTAGACTAGCTTCCGAACTAGCTTGTCCTCCAGAATGATCTCTTCAAAACCCTTTAGCCCATTGACGATGGTTGAAAAATGATCAAACATCTTTGATACGATTTCGTCGGGCTCCATCTTGAAATTCTCATAACTAAGATTGAGAATTCCAATCTTTGTTTCCTTCACATCTCTTGTCCCTTCATAGGTTGTCTCAAGTGTATCTCATACTTCTTTAGCACTTTCGATGGAAGAAACTTTGGAGTAGACATCCGGTCCAAAAGCACAAAATAGCATGTGAAGAGCCTTGTCATTGATTTGAATCTTCTTTCGATCATCTTCACTCATTTCTATTTTTCTTTTCGGCACAAGTCTTCTTTCATCGTCTCTCTTCATCGGAATGATGGGACCATCCTCTATAGCATCCCAAACAAGATAATCACTAGACTTTATAAAGAGATGCATCTGGTTCTTCCAAAAAGGATAGTTATCATCATTGAAGAAAGGTAGTTTGGTGACCGATTGAGACTCGTACATGCTAGAGCCAGAGGTAGATGCCATGGCTTGCTTTGTTGATGATCACACTCTTCCTAGAATCTCCTCTTTCGGTTGTTAATCCTTAAAAGAGGTAGGTTATGATACCAATTGTTGAGTGGATCGTAGAATTGATTTAAGCCAAGAATGGGGTGAATTGGATTTTTAGAAATTTTGGTGGTGGAGTGGAAAGTAAAAATTGCTAGACAAGAGATTTAGAGTGGTTCAAGTTCCAATTGAACTTTACATCCACTACCTTAACTTCACTAAGGATTTTCCAACAACTCCACTAGTTGATCTTCCCCTTTTCTAGGCTTAAGAGGAAACATTTACAAAATGATCATTTTTTCTACCCAAAAATTGACCCAATCCTCACTCAAAGATTACAAAGAAGTTTAAGGCTAATAGATAGTATCTCTCAATACAAATGTAGCCCTTTTTACAAGCACTCAACCCAATTGAACAAATAAGATTGGAAATACAAGATTCTACAATTGGAGTTTACAAGAAAATATGGGATCTTAGCACAATAGCTTGAATTTGATGTTTGGATATTTTTTTGGATCAATAGTTCTTGTCGGTACTTTTAGAAGTCCCTTTTATACCTTCTCATTGAATTCTAGCCGTTGGGGTTGTTGCCTTCATTATTATAGCCGTTGGGATGTTATCTTCCCACCATAAATGCAGTCTGCAACTACCTGTCCTGAAACGCCCGACCGTGTTTCGAAACAGACCAAAATAGAAATAGCCGTTGGGGTGTAATTAATAGGTTGTACCGAAACAGACACGATTGTTTCGATACGCTAAGAGCATGTTCCGAATCGTGCTGAAGCTCGTTTTGAAACAATTTGCCACTGCCAAAACATGTATCGAAACGGCTTAAAAGCGTTTCGATACGCTTTAATTGTATCTTTAAAATTAGTTATAAAAATTCAACAGTCATATTTTGAAACCAAGTTTGAAATTCGTTTCGAAACGTTTGAGGTCGTTTCGATACTGCCGTATCGAAACGGTTCAAACCATTATGTTCTTCTTCATCCGTTTCGAAACACAAATAGTTGTTTCGATACACTCGTATGGAAACGAGAAAGCTAGTTCCGAAACAGAGGTTAACAGTTTCAAAACGTTCCAAAACGCCTAAAGGTCGTTCCGAAATGGTGACTCGAAAATCACTATCTTGACTTGGTAAATACTTAGAGAAATTTGAGTAAGCTTAAGTTTTGACTAGGACATTTTTCTTAGAACACATAAAGAGGTTTTGAGGACTTAGAAATTCATTTTATCTTTTTCAATTTAATCCTTAAATCCTTTGTTATATCAAAATCAATTCATTAGTTTTACAATATCTCTTAAGCAAGGTCTCGGCATAGGCGGAGCCACGTGCTTAGGTGGGGTGTCTGTTGACACCTTAAAATTTTTGAAAAAATATATTTTCTATATAATTTGTATATAAAAAATTAAAAATACATATAATTGACACCTTTTTATATATAAAGGGTAAACTTCACGGGAGGTCCCTTTTGTTTGGGGCATGTTTTATTTTGGTCACTCAATTTGAAAAAAAAAAGATTATAATGACCACTTACGTTTTTGATCCGTTTTATTTTGGTCATTATGCCATTAACACCCGTTAGTGTGATGACATGACACGTTAGTCAAAATGGTTAATTTCTAATTTGACTCTTGAACTTTAGATAAAATATTAATTTAATCTCTAAACTCTCTCAACCTCACTTTTAACCCCCTAAACATCCAACAACTACATGAAAATACATCATAGGAAACATTCAGGTACTCTATTCTATGTCTCCAAAATAATGCTTCCCATTGAGCTCATATTCCATAATTTCCAGCTGATGCTGAGTTTCTTCAATAGCCTCTCTTTTTTTCTTCCATGTCATATGACCCAACTGGCTATTGTTAGCAAAAGCTGCAAACAGCATATCACATTGCATTTTATAAAGGTCAAATTGTAGACAAAGTCCTTATACTATGCATTTGTTTTTGTAGGTTTGTTAATAGTAGGTCCGAAAGAAAATATAGCTATTCATTGCAGTTAAAGTGATGATGCGGATCTAACACCATAGTAGACCTATTATAAACTGATTGTTCAAGAAAGGATGAAAAGGCTTGAATTTCAACATAACTTTCGTCGATGAATTTGGCCCCAAAACAAGCTTGAGGCAAAATCGGTTGTTTTCAACATAACTCGAAAATGACTAATGATTTCGTTGTACACTAAAACAATGACTTTTTTTTATGGATGGAGTTATACTTCAAGAGTAAAAGGCTCTTGTTTGATAAGTCTTCTTCTATGATTCATAGGGTATGCCTTTGAGTTTCAGTGCTAGTTCAACTCTGCGGCTGAAAAGGGCTCGCCCACATGCCGAAAAGCTTCACTTTGTCTGTTGTTGTTGTTATGGCCGTAAATGAGACGAGACAGGTCGTGAGCTACTCGATCAAAGCTCGGTCAAAACTCAACTCGATTGGACTCAACTCGAGCTTAAACTCGGCTCGAGTTTTTAATGAGCCGAGCCGAACTACTTGATACCCGTCTCGAAAAGGTCGCGAGCTACTAAAAATATAATATACTAACTTTTTTATTTTTTATAATTTAAAATACAAATCACTAAACTTAAAACTCTGAAATATAAACCCTAAAATTTAGATCTTAAATTCTAAACCCAACAACATAAACATCTAAACCCTAAACTAACACCTTAAATCCTAAAATTAACAAGCTTGAGTTTATACAACTTGTGTATCAAAGTTTTTTCATGATAGGGTTTTAAATGATACGTGACAGATGGCGAGATACTCGAGTGCGACATGATCAAAAATCGGTCAACACTTAACTCGATTAGGCTCGAATAAAACTCAAACTCGACTCGAGTTCTTAACAAGCCGAGTCTAGCTCAGATTTTTCAGGCTTTCGCCTCAAGTAAGATTATTTATAAAAATTATACCGAAATTATTATTCAATTATAAAAGATATCCTTTAATGTATCATAATAAAAACAAATATGCTAAAAATAATTTATCAAACCCCAAAAATAATAAATGTCCAAAGTCCACTTATACAACCAAATCCAAAAAATACTTAAATAAATAAATATAAGTCTAGAACAAAACGTACTGATAAATAGTATCAAATAATGTTCGTACGAGATCCTCCAAGTACCGAAACCTAAGTCTGGAATCTGAAACAGATACTAAGGGGGAGTCAGCTATAAAGCTCAGTGTGTCTCTAAAGTGCATAACAGAAGTCAATCCAATAGTCAAACAACGTATCACGAATTTACAGATATTCCAAGTATTCAAACAGAGCATACAAATATCATGACATGACATGCACCCAACTACATCACCGTCCAAAGAGTAAGGTTCCCCTGAACCACTCTACACCTCAACACCATGTCCGAAGCAGAACTCATCCCGAAAGATGGAACTATTGATCCGAAGCGAAGTTCAACCCGAAGGATGAAGTCGCTGAGCTTCCTCCGTACAATATCTCAACCCAATGATATGACATGTAATCCGATTTCAGAGTCCGAATGCAATCTTGTTAAATAACTAAGATGCATGTACATAATAATCCGATTCCGATATGTGTTACATAACATGATCATAGCATCCGAGTCATACATTATTTATCAGGTAACAGAGCATAATAGCATACAGTCGAGTCATGCAATATTCATCAGATAACAGAGCAGAATAACACATAAAATATTTCTCAATCAACCGAGCAAGATAACACAAAACATTTCTCATACAGATCACACAATCAGGCAACACATACATGTAGCACATGCAGAGAACACACCTTAGACAACTAAATAGTCAACGTCGATAGTGACGTCTCCCATGCTCAGCTCTAGCGGAAGGTCGAACAGAATCAACTCCTAAAAACAAGAACACTATATAAGACTTCCTACTATGCCACATTCGAATAATTACGCTTAACAGATAACTTACTAGCAGATCTCGAAGACTGTGCCACCGGAGGTCTGCCTGGCGGAGGAGGAGGTAAAAACTCAGGGTCAGAATCCACGTCACCTGAACACAAGAAAATATTCAAGTCAAACTCCGATGCAACACTTTACAAAAATCTGAGCTTAACATATAAACTTGATCCAAAAGGCATTTCAGGTCTGAATTTGAAGGAACGGACAGCGGCAACGGAACCGGAACGTCGAAAAACTTAAGAGTGGACTCAGCCGAAAAAGTCAACCAAAAGTCAACGCTGACGTTATCACTGACTGCGATGACGTCATCATTGACTACATCAGCACTGCAACAGCAGATGACGTCATCGTTGCATCAGCACTGCAACAGCGGATGACGTCATCGTTGCATCAGCCCACTAGTCCGGTTCAGTTCAGCCCAGCCGTCCGGTTCACCAACACAACCAGTCCGGTTCAGATCCAACATCCACCCAAATCCAGCAAAACCCTAATCCCCAAATTCCCAATCCTAGATCTAATCCCGGCGGTGCCCAACCACCTACGGCGCAACCCCGTGAACCCAACAGCGACCATGGCCCGACAGTGACCAAACGACGGCCAACAGGCCGGCAACGACAAACCCAAAGCCCAACCACGACTCACCCAAACTCGGACGGACACGACGCGCGCGCAAAGGACGACGGCGGCACACGCAGAGGACGGCGACGGCAGCGTACAATTTAACGCACGGGTTCGAACTCGTTTCCAGCGAAGAACGGCGGCGGGACGGAAACTGGGTGATCGGGTTTCGTTCGCACAGTGACGATGGGCACTCCGGTGGTCTCAAAATGCGTGAACAGCGATGAAGGCCCCTTGGCCGGAGCTTCAACGGAAAAAAAATGGTGGGGGGAAAGGGTTTTTCGATAGGCTTTGTATATTTTATTATTATTTTTGAGAATGAGAAAAGCGGCGCATACACTGAAATAGGACCAAAGGGGTGTTTACCCTAGATAAATGGGTAATTTACAGAAGAAGGGTCTCCATTCTTGCCCGCCTAACAAAATAACCACCAAACTTTCAATTTATTCAAATTTGGTCCCCAAATTAGATTAGGTTAAATTCCGAATTTCCCCCCAAATTCTAGGGTTTTCAATTGGGAATTCTCATAATTAGGGTTTTCAAATTAGGGCTAAATTGGGGTGTTACAACTCCCCCCCCCCCCCGTAAAGAGAAATTTCAGCCTCGAAATTTACCTGGAGCAAACAAATGCGGATACTGAGCTTTGATGACAGCTTTGGGCTCCCAGGTAGCCTCATCATGACTGCGACCACGCCACAAGACTTTGACCATCTTAATGGTCTTCCTTCTGAGAACTTTCTTATCCTGAGCAAGAATCTCGATAGGCTCCTCCTCAAAACGCAAATTAGGACGAATCTCAATCTCCTCCACAGGCAAAACATGAGACGGATCAGCATGATAGCGTCTCAACACAGAAACATGGAAAACATCATGAATACGCTGAAGCTCTGGTGGTAACTCGAGCTGATAAGCAACAGGTCCAACCCGACGAAGAATCCGATAAGGACCAATATAACGAGGACTCAACTTGCCCTTCCGACCAAACCGAAGTACCTTCCTCCAAGGAGATACTTTCAGGAAAACCTCATCACCAACCTCAAACTCAAGATCTCGACGTCTCAAGTCGGCATAGGACTTCTGTCTCTCAAAAGCAACCTTAAGTCGGTCTCGAATCAATCTGACTGTCTGCTCAGCCTCATGGACTAGGTTTGGTCCCAACAATTTATGCTCGTTAAGTTCAGTCCATCCAATCGGTGACCTACACTTACGCCCATACAGAGCATCATACGGTGCCATTTTGATACTGGTCTGGTAGCTGTTATTATATGCAAACTCTGCGAGCGGCAAGAAATCCTCCCAACTACCACTGTAATCAAGAACACAACCTCTCAACATGTCCTCAAGAATCTGAATCACACGCTCGGACTGCCCGTCAGTCTGCGGATGATAAGATGTACTGAAGTTCAACCGAGTACCCAAAGCAGAGTGAAGTGCCTTCCAGAACTTCGCTGTAAACCTCGGATCACGATCAGAAATAATTGATAGCGGTACCCCATGAAGTCGAACGATCTCAGAAATATAGAGTCGAGCCAACTTATTCAAAGGATAGTTGACTCGAACCGGAATGAAATGAGCAGACTTAGTCAAACGGTCCACTATAACCCAGACGGAGTCCTTCTTGGACGGAGTCATCGGAAGACCACTAACAAAATCCATAGTCACACGCTCCCACTTCCACTGAGGAATCTCGATGTGCTGAAGCAACCCAGATGGACGTTGATGCTCTGCCTTGACTCGCTGACAAGTCATACACTTAGACACAAACCCGACAACATCCCTCTTAAGACCCTTCCACCAATACCTCTGACGAAGGGTTTTATACATCTTATCACCACCAGGATGCATAGAGTAAGGGCTATCATGTGCCTCGCGAAGAATAACCTGTTTCAACCCAGATTTCCTCGGAATACAGTATCGGCCTCGGAAACACAAAACACTTTCCTGATCAATAGTATAATCCACAGATGTACCCTCAGAAACCTCTCTGATACGATGCATAAGAAAAGGATTCGTAGGCTGCTCAGCTCGAATATCAGATATCAACGTAGGAATGACCCGAAGTTCTGCCATCAAACTACCATCCTCAAACAAACTCATCCGAGCAAACAAGGTCCTCAAATCTGAGATAGCATTACGACTCAAGGCGTCAGCAACCACGTTCGCCTTTCCCGGATGATACTCTATCTCACAGTCATAATCCTTGAGAAGCTCCAACCAGCGACGCTGTCTCAGATTCAACTCTTTCTGTGTAAGGAGGCATTTTAAACTCTTGTGATCGGTGAAGATATAGCACTTCTCTCCGTAGAGATAGTGTCTCCAGATTTTCAGAGCAAAGTGTAATCACTAATTTTGTCCGGGCTGACTAGCCCTTAAATATGCTTAAATAAGAGTGGACATTGTTTATTCACACTGGGCTTTGTTGCTTCACATTGGGCTTGGTCTAATTAATACTTAAATATCATATTATTAGTGTCATTATTATTTACTATTATCATCATTACTTCTATTATTATTAGTGTTATTTGTACACTATATATATATTGTTATAATATTTATCACCACCACTAGTATTATCATTCTCATTAACATTATCACCATATTGTATTATTATCTTATTATTATCTATTGATTATAGTATTATTATTAATATTATCTACCGTTATTACGTATTATCTCATTATTATTATCTATTATATTATAATTATTGTCATATTATTATTATTATTATTATTATTATTATCACTACTAATGAATATGAAAATACTAATATAAGCCCAATATTTAATATAATAAAAGCCCAGAGTTTATTTAATTTAAAGTCCATTACATACTAAAAAACCCAAAAGAATAAATAATACAAGGCCTGTTTCGGGCCCAACACCAATTAAACAGAAAACCCTAATTGTTATCCTTGTGTCTATGCAGCAGCCGCCGCAGCCACAACCGTCAGATCTGATCAGATCTGACGGCCCAGATTGAAGCTCGAGCAGAAGCCCTAGACCCCCTTTTCTTTGCCCTAGCGCCGCACGCCCATCGGCCGTCGGATTGAGATCCGGATCAACGACCAGGATCAAGTCTCCAAGGCGCGTGTGAGCCACGCGCGACGTTTCAGCCCCCAGACGCGCGCGTGCAATCCACCGCGCACCCCATCAGCTCCCTCTGGCCGTCCAGATTCCACAGATACGAATAAAAACAAAATAGGCAGAACCAATAGGAATTTTCTTTCAATTACATGCAATACAAAATATGTGATTATCGGGCTTATAAAAGCCGAAATACAAACGATGTAAGCGGAGGATTTTTCTGAGAGAGAAAAAATTGTAAAGGGATTCCATTTCGGAAAATTGCAGAGAACATTAGAGGTTTTTTCTTATATTTGAAAGGTTGTAAGCAAAGTCCCAGAGAGCAATATAAAGAGGTTTTGCGAAGGTACTATCATCGTCTTCATATTTCATTTCGAAACACAAAAAAAAAACAGAAACGATTAAGGTCTTACCCTCGTAGATCTCTCTTCTTCTCCGTTTCCTCATTGCCGGCGACAAGCCTTCTGGCTCCCTCTGAAGCCACGCATGGTGAGTCGGTAAGAGAGGGCAACAATTTTTAGATCTAGGGTTTTGATTTGGATTTCTAAAACGAAAGTATCCTAAGGTTTTTTGGTTTTTCTTCGGTTTCTAAAACGATGGCTTTTTGATTTTGGGGTTTCAGAAGAACGAAAAGGTTTTTTTAGGGTTTCCGGCGCCGGCAACGGCGATCGGAATGCCTTGCGGCGCCGGAGAAGAAACAGAGAAGAAGGGGGAAGTCTTACGATTTTAGGGTTAATGAAATAAAAAAAGGGTTGATAATGTTTTAATCGGGTTATATAGAGTTTTAAGTTTTTTAAATAGGGTTAATCTTGTTTTAAGCCCTTCCGCGTTACCCTTATTGCGCGAGGGGGGCTTCCGCGTTTTTGAACCACGGCCGCAGTCCCTCTTTGTTTTCGGTCGTTTTTAATTTAGTCCTAATCTCCGTCCTAATTGATTTTTAGATGGTAAAATCACTTCTTTAGTCCCCTTGGCTTTCCGTGTTCTTTTAATTTAGTCCCAATTTCGTGTTTTAATTTTTTTTAGTGGGTTATTTGCAATTTTGATCCCTGTCAGTTTGCATTTCATCTATTTTGCATTTTATTATTATATGTCATCATTCGTGCATTTCACCCGTTTTAATATATATTTATATCTAATATATGTTTTTGCCCTTTTGTTATGCTTGTTTAATGTGGATATAGGATCTGTGGTGCATGTCATGTTTATCCTATAACATGTAGTTGTATGTTTTTTTTTCTGTTTAAGCATGTTTATAATGCGTAGTTTAATTTTGTTATGCATGTTTTTGGTATGTGGGTATTGTCCCTTTTCATGATGATTCGAATATGCTTTCCGTGGCACGCATCTATATTTGTCATTCATATGGCCCTATATGTAAGCATGGTAATCGGATCTAAAATCTACCCCGAGAGGGGTATTAATTAACCTCGGTATCCGAAAACGATAGTCCTAGCTTAATGGATGTCTATCGGATACTTAGGTTAATTTTCACCGCCTCTAGGTAAGCGAAAGCATAAAAAATGAAAATAACACGCATCATCCTTTACTTGCTTGCACCATGCATAAAGGTGACGTACGGGATCTGAACCCTAAACTAACACGGCAGTCAGTCTTATATGATGTCGGTTTAGTCTATGGTCCGGTGTACCGTCATCTTTTTTAATTAAATGTTCAATTAATTCCAATGCCACTATTCGATAAAGCCCGTGCTATTTAAGTCACGTTTTCATTTAAGAACATTTTTATTAAATTCACTTCGGTTTTTTAAATAATTACTATCGATCAAAAGGCAACAAGCAATTTGGTACCGATTTCCGGGCGTGATGGGGGTGCTAATCCTTCCCCACACGTAACCAACTCCCGAACCCATTTTAAAATGAATCTCTGGTTTTGTGGTGTCCGGCCTACCTCAGTGGCCGGTGGCGACTCCAATTTTTAAAGTTTTCCAAAACATGAATTCCCCCCTTTTCTTTAAATAAACCCCCTTTTTCAAAAAGAAAATAGTGATAAGGCCCCACACTTAACGGTTTCGGAGAAAAACCTTATCACAGCTTGGCGACTCCGCTGGGGATAATTTTTTGTTTTTTACAAAAAAGAGAGTTAGGCCAATAAAACGCTTGTTGCCATTTGATCGATAGAAAATATTTAAAATTGAAGTGAAGCTAATAAGTTTTTTCTTTCATGAAAATACGACTTAAGTTGAACGGGCTTTAGAAATTTGTGGCATTCGAATTAATTTTCCATTTAATTATTAAAGAAGTCACCGACATGTGTTGCATCATGTTCATTCAGCTCTATGCCCGAGCTCTACCCTTAAGTGGGAGTGAAACGCCCATACCCACGTGAGTATCCCTCCACGGGTCGGTAATTCACTTCCGGAATCCACGCCTTTGACACGTGAGCAGCCCTTCACGTCATTAGGCCGTGCTTTCCCCCGAACCGAAACCAATTCGCAAGCCTGTAATGGGCCAGAATATGGGTTCTTATTGCCTTAGTAGGTAATGAGATAGGTTCGGGTACCCTTTGCTAGAACTGAACTCATGAGTGAGAACATAAGAAGCCACCCCGTTAGAGCCATGCGGATATCCCTAGAGTTTAGAGTGTCTAGGTTTTTGCTTGCTAATTGCTTGTTTCTACGCTTTTTTTTTTCGTTAATGCTTGAATCTCATTGCTTGCCTTGATTTATGTTTATCATGTGACTAACACCTTTGCTTTTCTTCCCCTCTTATTTTGCATTTTTCATCATTGCATAAAGAGCACATTGAGTTGGAAATAGTCTGAAATTAAAGACTTGATTAGTGGGAAATATGGTCTCTAACAATAGTGAGAAGGACCTCAACGAAAATGTAGCCACAAGGAGAGCAACTACATGGCCGGGTTTTCGAGACAAGAAAGGCTTTCAAAAACAAGAAAAGGTCACCTCACTTATTTGTTAGATGTCCCAGGCAAGTGAGCATTACTTCGAATTTTGGAGTTCAACCTACATTTGTTCCACGGTTGGCAGCTTTGGGTTTGACTATAACAGTTGGGAAATACCGAGTCTTGCAAGGAAATTAGTGAGAACCACACCGAACAGCAACCAAGCTTTCCGGGGCAAGATCGAAAGTTTCTCGGGCAATTCGCCGCCTTGAGTCGACAATCAAGTCTCAACCTAGAACAAGGAAAAATACTTCAAGTCAGAGGGAATTCTGACCTCACCCCCGATGCGCTTTGAAGGTTAGGCTCAGTGGGACCCTTTCAAAGAGCAAGTCAAGAGTACCAATATCGACAGTGGATTAATCATAATTCATCGCCTATACCACTTGGGGGCAGGACCGAGAGTTGGCCTACTTGTTAACGAGGATATGAGAGAACGCCCGATTCCTAGCAAAAGATCATGTCAAGAAAGAAGAAGGGATTGAGTGAGTCTTGAAGAAAATCGTCGGCCTAGACGCCAGCTTAAGAACTGCATGTAGTGGGTTTCATCCGATCATTGTAACGGACCAAGGTTCCCATTGATGAGTTGTTTAACGAGGATATTTGCCGAACTCAGTGTTGCTCTTTGCATTTCAATTATGCATTTTGTTTGATTACCTTTAGTCATGCATTTATGTTGTATATATGACACATTGCATTCATGAAATTAATGTTCAATGCACCTTTGCATTCATATACATTTTGATAGATTACTCTTAATCACATGTTGTACATATAACACATGGCATTCATGAAATTAATGTCCAATGCACCTTTGCATTCATATACATTTTGATTGATTACTCCTGACATTCATGAAATTAATGTTCAATGCACCTTTGCATTCAATTATACCTTTTGATCGATCACCTTCAACCATATGATTCTATTATACGAGCGACATGTTCATTAGTGTCCATCAAATCAGTGCACATTTACATTCAATTATGCATTTTGATTGATCATATGTCTTCATTGTACACGACACATTCATTCATTCATTCATTCATTAAACAAATAAAATTAATGTCCATCAGATCAATGCATCTTTGCATTCAGTTGTACATGTCTGTTTGACTACCTTTAATCACATATCCTTGTTGTGCATACGACACATTACATGCATTCATTCTTAAAATGAATAAATGGAGGAAAGCTTTGCCAAGCCAGAGGCCAATTTAAGAGGTCAGATGGAACGAACTCAGCAAGAATTAAGGAGCACCATCATCAAGCCCCAACAAGATATGATGAAAGGAATACCCTAACTGTTACAGTCCAGTCTGAAAGGAATGAGTGTTGCTCAAGTACCGGGAGACCACTCGGCCACCCCGATCTTTAAGAATCCCCTTGCTATAGGTCCCACGTCCAACCCACCCCAAGGGGCATCTTCTGCTCATCAAGACGAAGCCTTGGCTCAAAGCTCAGCCTAGTATGACGTTCGGATACATTACATCGCTTCATGGAAGAAGAAGCGATGTTTGAGCAAGTCTGACAGAAATGTTGGTACAACGTGCTTAAACGCGGTAAAGTTTAAGACAATGGATAATTCAAATGTCCATCGAAAATCCATTTTTGCGAATGGTCAAAGGAAAATAAATCCTTTGCAAAAATCCGATTCTCATTATTGGTGAAAACTGATTGTACTCAGGGGAATGGTACAACTAGCCTGAAGCAAACGGCTACCGGTAAAGGCGATTCAAATCCGTTAATCCTTGTGCATTTGGGAAAAATGCAAGTCTCGGTTCAAGAAAAGTGAATTGGAGACATTACACCGCTTCATGAAAGAAGAAGCGATGTTTGAGCAAGTCTGACAGAAATGCCAGCACAACGTGCTTAAACACGATAAAGTTTAAGACAATGGATAATTCAAGCGTCCATCGAAAATCCATTTTTACGAATGGTCGAAGGAAAATAAATCCTTTGCAAAAATCCAATTCTCATTATTGGTGAAAACTGATTGTACCCAGGGGAATGGTACAACTAGCCCGGAGCAAACGGCTACCGGTAAAGGCGATTCAAATCCGTTAATCCTTGTGCATTTGGGAAAAATGCAAGTCTCGGTTCAAGAAAAGTGAATTGGAGACATTACACCGCTTCATGAAAGAAGAAGCGATGTTTGAGCAAGTCTGACAGAAATGCCAGCACAACGTGCTTAAACACGATAAAGTTTAAGACAATGGATAATTCAAGCGTCCATCGAAAATCCATTTTTACGAATGGTCGAAGGAAAATAAATCCTTTGCAAAAATCCAATTCTCATTATTGGTGAAAACTGATTGTACCCAGGGGAATGGTACAACTAGCCCTGAGCAAACGGCTACCGGTAAAGGCAATTCAAATCCGTTGATCCCTGTGCATTTGGGAAAAATGCAAAAGAAATAGGCTGAGTTGTAGATTTTTTATCATAACGAGAGTTTCATTTTGTTATTTAGAAAATATTTTGGTATTCATTGATTCTTTAAACATTTCATTTATTATTTATTATTATAAGCTTACTCTTGTTTTCCTATTACACATGTATATACTTTTTGTAAGATTAACTTTAATTCAATTTAAAAAGATTTTTTTCCGAAAAGCCGTATGTTGTGAGGATACTAAATATGAAAACCCTATGTTCTACTTAGGCCAAGGGAGGAATGACAATGAGTGTTCAGGAATAATGGGCCACTCCCATTGAGTGAATTTTTCCTCTCGGGCATTGTTGTTTAAGGTCCTTGAATGAAGTGATAACCCTAAAACTTCTACCACATGAAGACCAATTTTGATATCCGTGTATGGGAGGACATTTGGCATTCCTTCAATTCCATTCACATAGAAAGAAAATGAAAAAAAAACCATTGTTGTCCCCGTTTGAGCCTGTTAAACTTCTTTTCTTTTGATTGAACCCAAATCAAGGATCACCCCTACACCGGGGGCAGATGAGATATAAGGCTATGGACAAATAAATGACATTGGATTCGGATTATGCTATGAGGATGATGTCTTGTGAACTAATGGGGATTAAAAGATGACACTTTCAATTTGAGCAGCAAAAACATCAAAAGGAAACGGCGAAAGAAAAGTTGGCGCTCAAAGAGCTACTCAAATCAGGTCAAAAGTTACCGACATAAAAGTTGAAGAAACCAAAAGCAAAGGCACTCAAGTGAAAAGTGCAATTTTGAAAAGAGAGAGAAGCGGATAAAGAAAAGGAACAAGAGGATTCCCTATCCAAATGAATCTCTACTTAAATGAGCCTCGAAAGATTGTTCGCCTTTGATCAAAAGCCTGCACTAATACAATGTGAAGGTGCAAATTGATCCAAAACTACATTTTGACGAAAGGAAAAGAACTCTAGGGTGAAAACCCCAAAAAGGGGCAGTCTAGAGCGATCCAAAGAAACAAGAGAAGAAATAGCAGTTCATCTGAGCATAATCAAGAGACTTCCCGTTGGAAAAATTGATCCTTGGTTTCACCACCCTTAAACACTTGTTTGGGCCTACTTACCCTTTCTTTCGTAGCCGTGAGCCTTAGCCTACATTACAAGCCATAAAAGACCATTTGGACCATACACGGATGGATGAATTTGTCTTCAGATCGCATCCCGCCTATCAGGGTTAACCTTTCTTCAAGGATTGACACACTTCTAATGCCTGATCGAGACCAGAAAAGAGGGAAGGATGGGGCACGGTGAGTTAGTGAGCTAAAGAGAGCCACTTTTAAATCGGGTAGACACTAGGAATGGGAGTCGCTCCTCTCGGAAGCCTAATAGCCCAAAAAAGATTTCATATGTGCATTCCTGCAACATTCGGAAAATGGCACTCGGGTTGACCTTTTTTTCAAGGACCCAAAACTTGATTTTCTTAAATACCACTTACCGTGATTCTTTAAAATGTATACATATACATAATGAATTTATTTTTATTATCTTCATAAGTCTCCTATATTGGAATGAACAAGCAGACTGGCCATGGCTCGAGGTAAAGTCATCAGTACCTAGAGGGGCACTAAAAAACAAAGTTCAAGGACTAATCGAGAACAGTCTTTTGAAGTTTTGAAAATAAAGAATGGTGAGCAACGACAGACGAGAGCTAAGTTTGTCAGGACATGTGTTTGAGGAGTGGTTGTAGTCCCAAGATGGTGACCATCGGCCTCAGAGAATAAAGACAAAATTCATGCATCTTTGCATTCTCATGACCATATGCATCATTGCATCATGAAATATGCTCATGCATCATTGATAGTTAGACATCCCTACGTTAGGAGCATGCTAACTCATACCATCATAGCATTTGTTTATTTGTGAACAGGTATTTGAAGATTAATAAAGGGGTGGATCTACGGCTCTATGAGAAGAGAAATAGATCTCAAGAATCCTTTGACTGGTATCAAGGTTCTCAATCCCTAATTTTTTATCCTTTCTAAAGAATGTTTTTCTCAAAATTCGAATTTCTCAATTTTATCCTTTCTGAAGGACGTTTTTCTTAAATTTCAACTTCTCAACTTTATCCTTCCTAAAGGATATTTTTTCTTGAAATTTTAATTTTATCTTTTCAAAAAGGGTTTTTCTTAAAACTGGATTTCTCAATCCTATCCTTCCTAAAGGATGTTTTTCTTAAAACTCGGATTTCTCAATCCTATCCTTTCTAAAGGACGTTTTTCTTAAAACTCGGATTTCTCAATCCTATCCTTCCTAAAGGATGTTTCTCTTAAAACTCGGATTTCTCAATCCTATCCTTTCTAAAGGACGTTTTTCTTAAAACTCGGATTTCTCAATCCTATCCTTCCTAAAGGATGTTTCTCTTAAAACTCGGATTTCTCAATCCTATCCTTTCTAAAGAATGTTTTTCTTAAAACTGGATTTCTCAATCCTATCCTTCCTAAAGGATGTTTTTCTTAAAACTCAGATTTCTCAATCCTATCCTTCCTAAAGGATGTTTTTCTTAAAACTGGATTTCTCAATCCTATCCTTCCTAAAGGATGTTTTTCTTAAAACTCAGATTTCTCAATCCTATCCTTCCTAAAGGATGTTTTTCTTAAAACTGGATTTCTCAATTCTATCATTCCAAAAGGACATTTTACTCAAAATTTAAATTCTCAATTTTATCTCCCTTGGAATATATTTTTTTTTTAAAAAATAATAATAAAAACCAGGTTTCCTGGTTTCTAAATTAGAAGAAAAGAAAAAGAAGAAGAAATGAGAGAGAAAGAGAGATCAACAAAAAGAGAAAAAGAAAGAGAGAAGAATAATAGGAAAAAAGGAAAAAAGAAAAAGTGAGAGAGAGAGAGAGAAGAGGAAGAAAAGGAAATAGAAAGAAAAGAAAAAAAAGAGGAGGAAGAAGAAAAAGAATAAAAAGAAGAAATGAGAGAGAGAAGAAGAAAAAGAGAGGAAAAAAGAAAAAAGAAAAAATGATGAGAAAGGAAAAAGGAAGAAGAAAAGAAGAGAAAAAGAACGAGAGGAAAGAGAAATAAAAGAAAAGAAAAAAGAAAGAGAGAAAGAAAGAAAAAGAGAAATAAAAGAAAGAGAGAAAGAAAAGAGAAATAAGAGAAAAGAAAAAGAATGAGAGGAAATAAGAAGAGAGAAAAAGAAAAAGAAAAAGTGAGAGAGAGAGAAGGGAAAGAAAATAAAATAAAAAGAAAAGGAAAAGAAAGAAGAAAAAGAAAAGTGAGGAAAAAAGAAAGAAGAAAGAAGAAAAGAAGAAGAAGAGAAGAAGCGGAAGAAGAAGAAGAAAAAGAAGAAAAGAGAAAGAGAGAAAAAGAAAAAGAAGAAGAGAAAAAAAGGAAAGAAGAACAAGAAGAAGAAAGAAGGAAGTAAGGAAAAAAAAGAAAAAAAGAAGAAGACGAGAAGAAGAAGAAGAAGAAGAAGAAGAAGAAGAAGAAGAAGAAGAAGAAGAAGAAGAAGAAGAAGAAGAAGAAGAAGGAGAAGGAGATGAGAAAGAACGAGAAAAAGAAGAAGATGAGAAAGAAGAAGAAACAAAAGAGGAAGAAGAAGAAGAAAAAAAGAAGAAAAAAAGAAGAAGAAGAAAAGAAAAGAGACCCACAACTTTAGAATTTCAGAGCAAAAGAGCTCAAGGATTTCCGGGCAGAAGAGCCAGAAGGCCTGCTCAGTTTGTTTTTACTGCCACGGGAAAACAAGTTATTTGGGTTTATTCTTTGCCGCTTAGGGAGAATGAATCAACTATGTCCTTTGCCGCTCAGGGAGGACATGCCAACGTTGTCCAGTTGCTTTTAGAGGTTTATTCTTTGCCGCTCAGGGAGAATGAATCAGCTACGTCCTTTGCCGCTCAGGGAGGACATGCCAGCGTTGTCTAAGCTATTGGAGGTTTATTCTTTGCCGCTCAGGGAAAATGAATCAGCTACGTCCTTTGCCGCTCAGGGAGGACATGCCAACGTTGTCTAGTTTGCTATTGGAAGTTTATTCTTTGCCGCTTAGGGAGAATGAATCAGCTGTGTCCTTTGCCGCTCAGGGAGGACATGCCAACGTTGTCCAGTTTGCTTTCGCCGCTCCGGGAAAGTACGCTATTGGAAGATTATTCTTTGCCGCTTAGGGAGAATGAATCAACTATGTCCTTTGCCGTTCAGGGAGGACATACCAATGCTACCAACTTTGTTCTTGTCTCTTTGGAAGAGCAAATGTAGTTTCAGGCGAAGAATTTCATACTCGCCGCATCCTGATCTGAGAGCAAAAGAGTTCAAGGATCCCTGGACAGAAGAGCCAGAAGGCCTGCCCAGTTTGCTTTCGCCGCTCCGGGAAAGCACGCAATTTGAAGTTCATTCTGTACCGCGTAGGAAGAATGAATCGACTTTGTCCTTTGACCGTTCAGGGAGGACATGCCAACGACCCACATTGTTCCTGCCGCTTCGGAGGAACAAATGTAGTTCCAGGCGAAAAATTTCATACTCGCCGCATCCTGATCTGAGAGCAAAAGAGTTCAAGGATTTCTGGGTAGAAGAGCCAGAAGGCCTTCTCAGTGTGTTTTTGCCGCTTCAGAAAAACGAGTTAGTTGGGTTCTTTCTTTGCCACTTCAGAGGAATGAATCCATCAGGTCCTCAGCCGCTCCGAGAGGACATGCCAAAGATATCCACTTTATTTCTGCCGCTTCGGAGGAGCAAATCACCCAAACAGGGAAGTTGGACAAAATTAGTGCTTATGGTCTTTGCTTTGTTCTTGTTTCACAAGGACAAGCAAAGAGGGGCAACTGTAATCACTAATTTTGTCCGGGCTGACTAGCCCTTAAATATGCTTAAATAAGAGTGGACATTGTTTATTCACACTGGGCTTTGTTGCTTCACATTGGGCTTGGTCTAATTAATACTTAAATATCATATTATTAGTGTCATTATTATTTACTATTATCATCATTACTTCTATTATTATTAGTGTTATTTGTACACTATATATATATTGTTATAATATTTATCACCACCACTAGTATTATCATTCTCATTAACATTACCACCATATTGTATTATTATCTTATTATTATCTATTGATTATAGTATTATTATTAATATTATCTACCGTTATTACGTATTATCTCATTATTATTATTATCTATTATATTATAATTATTGTCATATTATTATTATTATTATCACTGCTAATGAATATGAAAATACTAATATAAGCCCAATATTTAATATAATAAAAGCCCAGAGTTTATTTAATTTAAAGTCCATTACATACTAAAAAACCCAAAAGAATAAATAATACAAGGCCTGTTTCGGGCCCAACACAAATTAAACAGAAAACCCTAATTGTTATCCTTGTGTCTATGCAGCAGCCGCCGCAGCCACAACCGTCAGATCTGATCAGATCTGACGGCCCAGATTGAAGCTCGAGCAGAAGCCCTAGACCCCCTTTTCTTTGCCCTAGCGCCGCACGCCCATCGGCCGTCGGATTGAGATCTGGATCAACGGCCAGGATCAAGTCTCCAAGGCGCGTGTGAGCCACGCGCGACGTTTCAGCCCCCAGACGCGCGCGTGCAATCCACCGCGCACCCCATCAGCTCCCTCTGGCCGTCCAGATTCCACCAACGGCTGTGATTCAGCCCTCGTCGTCCGGCCTCCTCTGGTCCCCCTCTCCTCAAACATCACATGCAAACAAAACAAGCAAGGCGTCAGAAATCCTAACAAACAAATGCAACGGATTTCACAGATACGAATAAAAACAAAATAGGCAGAACCAATAGGAATTTTCTTTCAATTACATGCAATACAAAATATGTGATTATCGGGCTTATAAAAGCCGAAATACAAACGATGTAAGCGGAGGATTTTTCTGAGAGAGAAAAAATTGTAAAGGGATTCCATTTCGGAAAATTACAGAGAACATTAAAGGTTTTTTCTTGTATTTGAAAGGTTGTAAGCAAAGTCCCAGAGAGCAATATAAAGAGGTTTTGCGAAGGTACTATCATCGTCTTCATATTTCATTTCGAAACACAAAAAAAACAGAAACGATTAAGGTCTTACCCTCGTAGATCTCTCTTCTTCTCCGTTTCCTCATTGCCGGCGACAAGCCTTCTGGCTCCCTCTGAAGCCACGCATGGTGAGTCGGTAAGAGAGGGCAACAATTTTTAGATCTAGGGTTTTGATTTGGATTTCTAAAACGAAAGTATCCTAAGGTTTTTTGGTTTTTCTTCGGTTTCTAAAACGATGGCTTTTTGATTTTGGGGTTTCAGAAGAACGAAAAGGTTTTTTTAGGGTTTCCGGCGCCGGCAACGGCGATCGGAATGCCTTGCGGCGCCGGAGAAGAAACAGAGAAGAAGGGGGAAGTCTTACGATTTTAGGGTTAATGAAATAAAAAAAGGGTTGATAATGTTTTAATCGGGTTATATAGAGTTTTAAGTTTTTTAAATAGGGTTAATCTTGTTTTAAGCCCTTCCGTGTTACCCTTATTGCGCGAGGGGGGCTTCCGCGTTTTTGAACCACGGCCGCAGTCCCTCTTTGTTTTCGGTCGTTTTTAATTTAGTCCTAATCTCCGTCCTAATTGATTTTTAGATGGTAAAATCACTTCTTTAGTCCCCTTGGCTTTCCGTGTTCTTTTAATTTAGTCCCAATTTCGTGTTTTAATTTTTTTAGTGGGTTATTTGCAATTTTGATCCCTGTCAGTTTGCATTTCATCTATTTTGCATTTTATTATTATATGTCATCATTCGTGCATTTCACCCGTTTTAATATATATTTATATCTAATATATGTTTTTGCCCTTTTGTTATGCTTGTTTAATGTGGATATAGGATCTGTGGTGCATGTCATGTTTATCCTATAACATGTAGTTGTATGTTTTTTTTTTCTGTTTAAGCATGTTTATAATGCGTAGTTTAATTTTGTTATGCATGTTTTTGGTATGTGGGTATTTTCCCTTTTCATGATGATTCGAATATGCTTTCCGTGGCACGCATCTATATTTGTCATTCATATGGCCCTATATGTAAGCATGGTAATCGGATCTAAAATCTACCCCGAGAGGGGTATTAATTAACCTCGGTATCCGAAAACGATAGTCCTAGCTTAATGGATGTCTATCGGATACTTAGGTTAATTTTCACCGCCTCTAGGTAAGCGAAAGCATAAAAAATGGAAATAACACGCATCATCCTTTACTTGCTTGCACCATGCATAAAGGTGACGTACGGGATCTGAACCCTAAACTAACACGGCAGTCAGTCTTATATGATGTCGGTTTAGTCTATGGTCTGGTGTACCGTCATCCTTTTTAATTAAATGTTCAATTAATTCCAATGCCACTATTCGATAAAGCCCGTGCTATTTAAGTCACATTTTCATTTAAGAACATTTTTATTAAATTCACTTCGGTTTTTTAAATAATTACTATCGATCAAAAGGCAACAAGCAATTTGGTACCGATTTCCGGGCGTGATGGGGGTGCTAATCCTTCCCCACACGTAACCAACTCCCGAACCCGTTTTAAAATGAATCTCTGGTTTTGTGGTGTCCGGCCTACCTCAGTGGCCGGTGGCGACTCCAATTTTTAAAGTTTTCCAAAACATGAATTCCCCCATTTTCTTTAAATAAACCCCCTTTTTCAAAAAGAAAATAGTGATAAGGCCCCACACTTAACGGTTTCGGAGAAAAACCTTATCACACAAAGATCACAGCAGCAAGCTCCAAATCATGGGTAGGGTAGTTACACTCATGCACTTTCAACTGACGAGATGCATAGGCCACTACCTTCCCCTCCTGCATCAGAACACATCCCAATCCTGTGTGAGAGGCATCACTGTATACCGTATAGGCCTTCCCAGGCTCAGGCTGAATCAGAACCGGTGCTTCAGTCAACACGGTCTTAAGTTTCTCAAAACTGGTCTGTTGAGCCTCAGTCCAGACAAAAGGAATATCCTTCCTCAGTAGTTTAGTCAGAGGAGCTGCAATAATCGAGAAACCTTCCACAAACCTCCGATAATAGCCAGCTAAACCCAAGAAGCTTCGAATCTCAGGAACATTCTTGGGCTGCTTCCAACCCAAAATAGCCTCAATCTTCTTTGGATCAACCTTAATACCAATAGCAGAAACCACGTGTCCCAAGAAGGTAACCTCGGTCAACCAGAATTTACATTTACTGAACTTTGCATACAACTACTTTTCACGCAAACTCTATAGAACAACCCAGAGATGTTCCTCATGTTCTGCCTCCGATTTAGAATAAACCAGTATGTCGTCAATGAAAACCACCACGAACTGGTCCAGATAAGGTTGAAACACCCTGTTCATCATATCCATAAAGGCTGCAGGGGCATTAGTCAATCCAAACGGCATCACCAGAAACTCGTAATGACCATAACGAGTCCGAAAAGCGGTCTTGAACACATCAAAATCCTTAACCTTGAGTTGGTAATAACCCGATCTCAGGTCTATCTTAGAAAATACTGTAGCTCCTCGAAACTGGTCGAACAAGTCATCAATACGGGGAAGTGGGTACCTGTTCTTGATCGTCAACTTGTTTAGCTTCCGATAATCAATACAAAGCCGAAGTGACCCGTCCTTCTTCTTCACAAACAAAACAGGGGCTCCCCAAGGAGAAACACTAGGTCGGATGAAACCCCTATCCAACAATTCCTGCAACTAAATCTTCAATTCTTTAAGCTCTTTCGGAGCCATCCTGTAAGGAGCCATAGAGACAGGAGTTGTACCCGGATATACATCTATGCCAAACTCAACCTCGTCACGTTTTGGCGGTACCCCTGGCAATTCCTATGGAAAAACATCTGGAAAATCCCTAACCACCGGGATCTTATCCAAACCAGAATCTGACTGCCTCGAGTCAAGAATATAAGCAAGATAGGCAGTAGCCCCATGTCGAATCATCTTTTCTGCTTTGAGAGCCGAAACAACATTGGTCATATAACCTCTACGCTCTCCAACCATAATCACCTCGCACCCATCTGAGGTTTTCAGGGTCGCCCTTTTCTTTTCACAATCCAAACGGACTCGATGAGCGGATAACCAGTCCATTCCGAGAATAAGGTCGAACTCTCTGAAAGGTAACTCCATTAAATTGGCAGAGAATGTTTTCCCTTGAATCTCCAAAGGGCAATTCTTGTACACCTTGGTAACCTTGACATGATCACCCACTGGACTATAAACGGAAACCGTGTTCCCAGTATTCTCAACCGGAATTTCAAGTCCCCCAGATACCGAACTCGCAATATATGAATGGGTAGAACCAATATCTAATAAAGCAAAATACGGAACAGAGTGGATAGAAAAAGTACCAGCAATAGCATCTGGCTCATCACGATCCTCATGTCTCCTGGTAGCATAAACCAAACCTGGCTGTCTCACCCCGGATCCAGTTGATCCTCCACTCTGAGCTGGTCTACCTCTACCAGCAGAAACTGTAAAATCGGGTCTACCTCGACCTCTACCTCTAGCAGGAGTCTGTACTGATGCCTGTGATGGAGTCGTCATATGAGCTGACGGAGGTGCATGCGGACAATCTCTGAAAATATGATCAAAAGACCCACATCGAAAACAAGCCCCGGACTGTCTCCTACACTCCCCAGAATGCCATTTCTTGCAGAAAGAACACAGTGGTGGCCCCCGCGTGCTAGACGATCCTCCAACACTAGAAGTCGGAACAGCAGTGGTCACTGGTCTAGCTCTGGAATAACTCTGATAGTCACTCTCATCTCTTGCCCTCTTCCTGGTCTGGCTACCCTGACTATACTGAACTGTCGCGGTCGACTGCCTCTTACCCCGATCCATACCATGAGACTCAGCTTGCCTCAACTCTGCCTCATTGCGTTCTGCAGTCCTAGCTCGCAAGGTAATAGCCTTGTACTCTTTGTCCAAATGTAAAGACACACCAGTCTTGATCGAAGGTCGCAGACCCTTCAGAAACCAGCTGCACTTCTCTTCCTCTGTAGTAACTAACCCAGGGACGTACTGTACCAGCCTCAGAAACTCAATCTCATACTGATTCACAGTCATGTCATTTTGCTTCAGATTTATAAAGTCCTCACGACACTTGGCTAGATACTCAGCCCCAACATATTTGTCTCGAAAAGCCTGACGGAAATGATCCCAAGTGATCCGACTAGCAGAAATAACGGTCTTCTCAGCCTCCCACCAGTTCAGGGCTTCACCCTTCAATCAAGATACAGCAGCTCTTAATTTTCTGTCGGCAAGGTAGTCCATCTCATCAAATAACTGCTGTAATTTCTTCAACCAATACTCATCGTCAGCTGGATCTGCAGCCGTCTTACCATTAAACATCGACATACCAGCAGACAAAAACTCGGCAGATATGGGTGTTGAGTGTGTAAAAGTTCTATTATTTACACCCTTTTTAACCCATATTTCTGCTGCATTCAAGCATCATTGCATTGCATTTAGGTTAGTTTTCAATAAAACATCACAATTATATAAAAGGCACGGATTCTACTGAAAGATGGCTATTTTTGCAGGTATCTATCACAGAAGATGTCGAAGGCAGGCGCAGGGCAGATAAGCAGGAGAGCTGAACTGGACAAGCAGCTGAAGAAGACGAACCTGTCATGGACCTGTCGTGACAGCATGGTGACAGCAGATTTATGAAGAGGAAAAGTGAAGTGGACCTCGATAGATAGAGAAAAATCTGCTCGTCTGTCGTGTGGAAGCCGAATATTTTTCCAAGCCCCGGATCAAAAGATATGTCAAGCCAAAGCTCAAGGAGAGGAAATCCCTAAAAGCAAGGATGCGGCTGGAAAGTAGGAGTCTTTAGAGATCTAGTCTTTATTAGAATCTTACTTTTAATTAAAGTTGTAATCCTTGTTACCTTAGATAACTTGAGCCCAAAGCTTATATAAGGGCATAGATTAAACCTAGGGCATAACCGATAACCCCATAACCAAAAACCTAAACCCTGCCGTTTACCTGTCACCGATATGTTCTAAAAACCCCCTAGGGCTACGGGTTGTTTTGTAAAGTAGTTGCAAGGGTTGTTTTGTTTTAGGATTTTTTCAAGTTCAATAAAATAAACTTCAAGTTCTTTTATCTTGGTTTTAATATCTTGCAAGAGCATCGGGAGAGCATTGTGAGGTTATCCATTTACTTAGCATCGGGAGAGTTAAGTATACGAAAGAGATAAGAGCGCGTTCTCTAGTTTATAGTTGAACCATCTCGTGCCTAGGGATAGGGCGAGGTTAAGTGGCTAAGGAAGAATTCATACACATCGGTGTTCATCCTTCGATTCACGCCGGGAGGTATCATCAAAGACGTGATCATCGACAGACTTGTGCCTAGGGATAGGGCAAGGCAGATCAGGGATTCTTGCCAAGCTTGAAGTACGGAGTTAGTGTTCGCTGCCGCGACAGCTAACGGACAGACGCCGCGACAGGTGCTGTCGGCGACGGGTGCGACGACAGAACTGGAGATCCTAAGCAATTCAATACCTGCACTACCGAGCAACTCAATACCAGCCCATTCTCTTTATCTTGATATCTTACTTCTTTTATTTGTGTTTTCCTTACTATTTTCGTGACAATTCTCTCAAACTATTTCTTTTACTTCGTGCAGTGAAATTAGGTGAAGCTATTAGCCCAATCCCTGTGGAGACGATATCCGATACTTCGTATCACTTTACTACTTGCGTCGTGTATACTTGCACTATAATTGCGATAGACTATTTTACACGCAACAAGTTTTTGGCGTCGTTGCCGGGGATTGGCAACATAACTACACCTTTCTTTCCTTGCACTTTTTGTTTTTATTTTCGTTTTTGTTTTTATTTTTATTTTTATTGTCTTTAATTTTTCTTTTGTGTTTTAAACTCTTGCTTTTCACAAGGTTTTCCTGTTTATGCGCAGATCGAAAAGAGGTGAAGATCCTGAGTATAAATTAGATCCGGAGATCGAACGTTCCTTTAATCTCAAGAAACAGATTCGCCACCTCTTAGACCGAAACGAATACCTTGAGAAACAGCTAGAGCAGATGGCCCGTAATCAGCCTGTCGGTGATGATGTACCGCCTGTCGGTGACCCGCCCGCGGCAGGTGGACGACGGTCATGTCGTGACTACATGCTGAACGATCATGTAGAGCTGGAGACCACGCTGCCGGATATTGATGTTGACAACTTTGAGCTTAAACCTGTCATGTTTAGTATGATCAACAACGCCGGGCAGTTTAGTGGTTCTGCGACAGAAGATGCTAGGAAGCATCTCAAAACGTTCCAGGAGATCTGTGGTTCGTTTAGACTGCCAGGAGTTAGTCCGGAGATACTGAGGCTTCGGTTATTTCCCCATTCATTGAGGGACAGAGCTAAAACTTGGTGGAATAAACTTACACCGGGTTCTATTATGACTTGGGCAGATTTAACTCGTGAATTTTTGTCTCGTTTTAATCCTTCACATTTAGCTGAGCGATTACGTAATGAAATTGCTACTTTTCAACAGGAAGATGACGAGACAATGCACGAGGCCTGGGACAGATTCACAACTCTTCTTCGAAACTGCCCAATGCATGGATTCCCCGTCTGGAATCAGGTAACTAAGTTTTATAATGCTGCTAACTTACAAACTCGCATTCGAATTGATTCTGCAGCAAATGGACTATTATTGGATAAAGATCCGGACGAGGCCCTGCAAGTTTTGAAACATCTGGCTAAGAATGAGGAGCAGTTTCCAACCGCTAGAAGAGGAGGTAAACGGGTACTTGCTGTCAAGGACTATGAGGCCGACAGCACTATGAAATCACAAGTAGCATTCCTTACTAAAGCCATGAAAAAGTTATTGAATGATGATGAACTACAAGGATTTGCTGTCGAGGAAGTTTGTGCTACTTGTGAGGGAAATCATAGTAGGGATGAGTGCCCAATAAATATAGAAGAGGGAAAATATGTTGGAAATTACAAGCCGAACTACAATTCCAACAACTATAATCCCAATTGGAGGAAGGATCCCAAATTCTCCTGGAGTAACCCAAACAACGCTCTGAATCCACAAGCGCATAATCAGAATCAGGGGGGTCCTAGATTGTTGACGCGACAGCATCTGCCGCAGAACCTGCCGCAGAACCTGCCACCTCAGCAACAACAGCAGCCACCACCTGCCACGAGTAGTATATTGGAGCAGACTCTGGCCACCTTTATGTCTCAGACTGGTACGTATATGGAGAATATTAATCAGTTTGTCAAGAAGACGGAAAACTTTATGGATGAAACCAAGATGAGAATGACAAACCATGAGGCTACCTTGAAATCTCTAGAGACACAAATGGGTCAGGTGTCGCAGCATATTAAGCCAAGGCAGAATGGAGGTTTTCCTAGCAATACTGAAAATGCTAGACCACCCCCACATGAGCAATGTAAGGCAATTACTACTAGGAGTGGGAAAAAGTTACCAGGGCCGGAAAAAGAAGCTGAAACAGAAAAGGAACCTGCCTTGGATAAACCTGCCGAGGAAGCTGCCCCGACAGGTGATAAACAGACTACTGCCGATGAGCCTGTCACGACAGCAGAAGCGACAGAGGAGAAGAAAGATGAATACCGTCCTCAGATTCGCATGCAGTGGGAAGGACGCATTGCTGATTACCGTCCTCCACCACCTTTTCCGCAACGGATACAGCAAACTAAGCATGAATCTCAACTTAAAAAGATTTATGATATTTTTAAACAGGTTCATATTAATATTCCGTTGTTAGATGCTGTTAGGGAGATGCCCGGTTACGCTAAATTTCTCAAGGATGTTATGTCGAAAAAATCTAAACTTGGGGAATTTGAAACGGTAAAGATGACAGAAGGTTGCATGAGTATTCTTCATCGGCAGCCACCCCAGAAAAAGAAGGATCCGGGGAGCTTCATCATACCTTGCGCAATTGGTGACAGATTTGTGGGTAAGGCATTATGTGATCTTGGTGCTAGTGTTAATCTAATGCCCAAATCTGTTTTTCAGAAACTAGGTATTGGCAAGGCGCGGCCCACGACAGTTACCCTACAGCTAGCCGACCGCTCTTACGTTCACCTCGAGGGAAAAATTGAAGATATTTTGGTAAGAGTGGATAAGCTTATATTTCCTGCTGACTTTCTTATTTTAGATTGTGAGGCAGATGAGAACGCACCAGTCATCCTTGGGCGACCCTTCTTAGCCACGGGAAGATCATTGATTGATGTGGAGAAAGGAGAACTCACCATGCGCGTGAACGATCAAGAAATTAAGTTGAATGTTCTCCAGGCAATGAAACATGCTGATGTGGATGAGGAATGCAAGGCCATCATTGAGGTGACCTTTGATCAACCCTGCATCAGGTCGGGCTGCCGTGCTATAAAATTTGGTCACTGCTGCGATAGCCATCTACAGACCTGTCACGAAAGCAATGACGACAGCAACGACGACAGCACCGACGACAGCGACTCCTCTGAATCCGATACATCTGATACTGAAGGTCATGAGGAGGTAGACTGGTTAGACCATCGTCCAGGTAAGTTATTCGAACCTTTGAATTACACTTCGGATAACCATTTAATCCAAAAGCCATCTACTGTTGAACCACCTGTCTTAGAACTTAAGCCCCTGCCAGGGCAGCTTAAATATGCTTATCTTGGTTTTGATGACACACTGCCCGTAATCATCTCTGCTAAGCTGCCGCAGGAACAGGAACGACAGCTGATCGACGTGTTAAGGCAGCACAAGAAGGCGATTGGACGGACGATAGCGGACATTCAAGGCATTAGTCCGGCGTTATGCATGCACAAAATCCTCCTTGAGGAAGATCATAAGCCGACTATAGATGCCCAAAGGCGGTTAAACCATGCAATGAAGGAGGTAGTGCGTAAAGAGATAATCAAATGGTTAGATGCTGGTATTATTTACGCCATCTCCGACAGCAAATGGGTAAGCCCGGTGCAATGTGTTCCCAAGAAAGGAGGCATGACCGTGATAACCAATGAAAACAATGAGTTAATCCCAACCAGGACTGTGACCGGTTGGAGGGTTTGTATGGACTATCGGAAGCTTAACAAAGCTACCCGAAAAGACCACTTTCCTTTACCCTTTATTGATCAAATGCTTGATAGATTAGCGGGTAAACCTTACTATTGTTTTCTTGATGGTTACTCAGGTTACAATCAAATTGCTATTGCACCAGAGGATCAAGAGAAAACGACTTTCACCTGCCCCTACGGAACATACGCGTTTAGGAGGATGCCGTTTGGACTCTGTAATGCACCTGCCACCTTCCAAAGGTGCATGATGGCTATATTCTCCGACATGGTTGAGGACTTCCTTGAGATTTTCATGGATGATTTTTCTGTCTTTGGAGACGATTTTGAGAGCTGCCTCGGCAACTTACAAAAGGTACTTGAAAGATGTGAAAAAACTAATCTTGTTTTAAATTGGGAAAAATGCCACTTTATGGTGGATGAGGGGATAGTTCTTGGCCATAAGATTAGCTGCCGTGGGATAGAAGTCGACAGGGCCAAAATAGAGGTAATTGAGAAGCTGCCGCCGCCAACCACAGTCAAGGGCATTAGGAGTTTTCTAGGGCATGCTGGTTTTTATAGGAGATTTATTGCAAATTTCTCAAAAATCACGAAGCCCCTATGTCATCTCTTAGAACAGAACCGACCCTTTGACTTTAATGAAGAATGTACTGAAGCATTCAAGGTTCTGAAGGAAAAGCTAGTGACAGCCCCCATAGTACAGCCACCAGACTGGACACAACCATTTGAGATCATGTGTGATGCCAGTGACTATGCTGTCGGGGCAGCACTTGGGCAGCGCAAGGACAGGCTGTTTCATGTCATATACTACGCCAGCAAAACATTGAATGATGCCCAAGTGAACTATACCACCACAGAAAAGGAGCTGTTAGCTGTGGTGTTCTCCATCGACAAGTTTCGTTCTTACATACTTGGGACGAAAGAAATAGTGCACACCGACCATTCTGCCCTTAAGTACTTGTTCGCAAAGAAAGATGCAAAGCCTAGGTTGATACGATGGATCTTGCTATTACAAGAATTCGACCTTGAGATCAAAGACAAAAAGGGGACAGAAAATCAGGTGGCAGATCACTTGTCGAGGTTGGAGAATGGACAGAGTCTACCATTCGATGAGACACACATACTGGAGACCTTCCCAGATGAGCAGCTCTTTGCTGCCGCAATCGCTGTCGCGACAGCCATGGCGGCAGGTAAGTCTTCTGACCTTCCTTGGTATGCTGATTTCGTTAATTTTATAGTTAGCGGAATATTTCCTTCTGATCTTAATTATCAAGCCAGGAAGAGGTTCCAAAATGATGTTAAGCATTATTATTGGGACGAACCTCTTCTTTTCAAAATGTGCACAGATCAGGTTATAAGGAGGTGTGTACCACAAGAAGAGCAAGAAGACATTCTCCATCACTGTCATGCTTCACAATATGGAGGACACTTAGGAGGAAACAAAACTGCGGCCAAGGTGCTGCAGTCAGGGTTCTACTGGCCGACACTATATAAAGATGCACAGGACTTTTATAAGAACTGTGACAGGTGCCAGCGGACAGGTAACATCTCGAGGAGAAACGAGATGCCACTGCAGAATATCCTAGAAGTCGAGATCTTCGACGTTTGGGGGATTGATTTTATGGGACCTTTTCCATCTTCATGTGGAAATCTTTACATCCTCCTAGCAGTGGACTATGTCTCCAAGTGGGTAGAAGCAATCGCAACTCCAAAGAATGATGCCAAAACGGTCCAAAAGTTTTTGCACAAAAACATATTTTCTAGATTTGGCATCCCTAAGGCGATTATCAGTGATGAAGGGAGACATTTTGACAATAGGGTAATTGTTGCCGCCTTGAAGAAATATGGTGTCAAGCACAGGATCGCGACAGCATACCACCCACAGACCAATGGACAGGCTGAGATTTCCAACAGGGAAGTGAAGAACATTCTTGAAAAAATGGTTAAACCAACTAAGAAAGATTGGTCTCTACTTCTGAATGATGCATTATGGGCATACATGACAGCTTTCAAAACTCCATTGGGCATGTCTCCATTCCGATTGATCTATGGGAAAACCTGCCACCTGCCTGTCGAGATAGAGCACAAGGCATATTGGGAAATCAAGGCAGTAAACATGGACTTGGACAAGGCAGGCCAGAAAAGGCTGTTAGATTTGAATGAGATCGATGAAATACGGACGATGGCCTACGACAACGCAAGAATATACAAGGAGAAAACAAAGAAGTGGCATGACAAGAAGTTGCTGCCACGTCAGTTCTGCCCAGGGCAGCTTGTGTTGTTGTTTAATTCTAGGTTGAAACTCTTCCCAGGGAAGCTTAAATCTAGATGGTCTGGCCCGTTCCAAGTGGTTCAAGTTTTTCCCCATGGTGCCATTACAATATCATTAAAGGACGGGCACCAATTCAAAGTCAATGGACAACGCCTCAAGCATTATCAGGGGACTGAAGCCCCAGGAATACAGGAAGTGGTTACTTTAGGTGATGCCCCACAAGGCATCCCTAATTTAACCTAATTTTTATTTGTATTTATTTTATTATTTATTATTATTTATTAGGAAATTAAGTTACTTTTATTCGAATAATGTTTTATTTTTCTAATTTCAGTTTTTAGGAAATAAAGGAGTCAAGTGAGAAAGAAGAAGTGGCCCAAGACCACCGCCCATCCACCAGCCCAATAAAGCCCATTTATGATAACCTGTCGTTTCAGCTGCCGGCACAGACAGACTTGACAGGCTGTCAACAGGCTGACACTGCAGACGCAGAAGCGTGCGGCAGACGCACAGCAGACGCATAAATGCGTGTCAGACGCGTCAGACACGCTACATTCAATCTGCCGTCCCGTTATTCCCGCCTGCCGTTGCGGCATTAAATGGGCAGATCCCCAACAGCTATATAACCCAGTTCTCCCTTTCATTTTCATCACTTCTGATTTTTTCTCTCTTGTTTCTCCTCTAGTTTTATCTATCTTCTATCTTTTTCAGCCCTTGCAACCAAAATGTCATCGAGACAAACCCGTCAAAACGCTGCTGCCGCTTCTTCTTCAGCAGCAGCATCCCCGTTCGCTAAAAAGGAACTATGGGAGGAGCGTGGCTTCATCTATAACATAGATGCCCCCCATATGGGACTCCGGCCGTTCATCATGCAGGCCATAACAGAACAACTTTGGGAGGATTTTGCCGAGCAGCCGGCAGAGCTTAATGATACTTTGGTCCGAGAATTTTATGAGGCCATCGACAGCAAAACGGCGACATCTGTCACCGTCCGAGGAGTGGCAGTTCCCTTCACCGCCAACAGCATCAACCACACGTTCGGCCTCTTCTTTGGCCCCAATGATGATGCTCACCAACAATTTTGGGACACCCTCGACGCTGCTGGACATGATGCTGTCATGAGGGAGTTGACAGAGGCGGGCACGACATGGAGCACCAGTAAGAAGAACCCCAACTCCGTCAATAGGGCGCAGCTACTCCCTGAGGCAAAACTATGGAACGCTTTCATCAAAAAGCGTATCCTGCCCTCGTCCCACCATACGACAGTCAACCGACAGCGGCTGGCCCTTATCCACTCCATTATGCACGACAGGCCCATCAATGTGGGCAGATATATGAGGGACAGCATCCTCGATTGTGCCTTCCGTTCAGACTCACGACTTTGCCTACCGTTCACCATCACCGCCCTCTGCCGCTGTGCTGCCGTACCAGAGGAGACCTCCGACAAAATCAAGAAGGGCAGCGGATGGACAGACAACAACATCTCCAGCCTCATGGAGGTCATAGTCGTATCACCCCTCAACGCCTTCGACCCAAACGCCCCTCCTGCTGATTCCGATGATGAACCTGCCACCGAACCTGCCCCAGAAGCTGCCACCAACATCGCTCCGGCAGATCAGAACGCACACATCCTTGCTGCCATCCTGAGGGTAGAGGAGCGCCAAATGGGTTTGATGACCTTTATCCGTGACTTCTCAAATGCAACGGTAAATTTCATTACTAATACTTTGAATTTTTCGGATGTCATCTTCCCCACCTTCCCCGCCCATTATTTCAATATCCCCTCCCCTACTCCCACACCACCTGTCTCTCCCCATACACAATCTGCCACTTCCACACCATCCCCTGCCCCGACGGCAGCCGGCAGCCCACCGGCAGACACCTCCCCTCGAGGAACCAAGCGAGCTGCCACTGATGATAGCCCTCTTGTCCGGAGGAATTTGGACAGCGACTTCACGCGGGTAAAACGTATTAAGCACGTGGCAAACAAGCGAAGGTTGTCCAAAGCCATCACAACCAGCAGCTCATGGGACAGCGGCAGCAGTTCCGACGTCCGACTAGTGGAGCCACCTGCCCCTCAACCTGCCGATGAACCTGCCCCTCAACAGGATGATGAACCTGTTGATCAACCTACTCCGGAACCTGCCCAGCCCCCTCCACAACGCAGACGCCGCCATCAGATCCGCGTCAGCAGCAGCAGCGAGGACAGCGAATAAAAATTTAAGTTTTTATTTTTTTTCCTTTACTGCTGCCTGCCTTTATATTTTGTGATGTACTTTGTTTTTCTTTCTTTTATTTTTCATATCATTTTGCATTGAGGGCAATGCAACCCTCGAGTTTGGGGGTGGCAACCCTCCATTCTAATGGAGTCTTAGTACATCTTTTATTAATTGTTGTGTTATTTATTTATTCTTTTAAAAAATATATATTTAGAAAATTTAAACTGTTGGCTTAAAACTGTGAAGTTAACTTACCTGTCATGACGGCTCTGTCGTGGCAGCATCTTTAGGACAGGTTAAGGAAAAGTTTAGAGCCTTTCTATAGTTCTAAAAACTTAAACACTTTTGTGACTGTTATATTGCTTAGATTTCTTTTAGCCAAACTAGAATAGGAAGCTTAGAACTTGGATAGCCCCTAGAGGTGCCTAACACTGGCTCTAGGAAAGAAGTTTAGCAAAAGAAAATCAAAAACCTAGAGGTGCCCGAAACCGGCTCTAGGAAGCTAACTAGAGGTGCCCGAAACTGGCTCTAGAAAAACTTAGCTTGAAAATAGAAGAAAAAGAAGCATGAAAATGTGCCTTCTAAAAAAATAAACTTTGGCATAAAAATTCAAGTTAAGGAGTTGAATATTCTAGTGAAACTAATAGAGTCTTAGCATATAACTGTTCACAAGCATGCACACACTGCACGAGAGCTATAGGGAGATTCCGGACAGATCCTAACCTTTCCGACAGGTTGCTGCCGCCATAGAGAATGAGTGACAGGTAAGGGACAGTTCACTGTTTGAAGGCCAACACAAAAATTTTCAGTTTTCTTTTAAGTCTTCATTGCTTGAGGGCAAGCAAAAACTTGAGTTTGGGGGTGTGTTGAGTGTGTAAAAGTTCTATTATTTACACCCTTTTTAACCCATATTTCTGCTGCATTCAAGCATCATTGCATTGCATTTAGGTTAGTTTTCAATAAAACATCACAATTATATAAAAGGCACGGATTCTACTGATAGATGGCTATTTTTGCAGGTATCTGTCACAGAAGATGTCGAAGGCAGACGCAGGGCAGATAAGCAGGAGAGCTGAACTGGACAAGCAGCTGAAGAAGACGAACCTGTCATGGACCTGTCGTGACAGCATGGTGACAGCAGATTTATGAAGAGGAAAAGTGAAGTGGACCTCGATAGATAGAGAAAAATCTGCTCGTCTGTCGTGTGGAAGCCGAATACTTTTCCAAGCCCCGGATCAAAAGATATGTCAAGCCAAAGCTCAAGGAGAGGAAATCCCTAAAAGCAAGGATGCGGCTGGAAAGTAGGAGTCTTTAGAGATCTAGTCTTTATTAGAATCTTACTTTTAATTAAAGTTGTAATCCTTGTTACCTTAGATAACTTGAGCCCAAAGCTTATATAAGGGCATAGATTAAACCTAGGGCATAACCGATAACCCCATAACCGAAACCTAAACCCTGCCGTTTACCTGTCACCGATATGTTCTAAATTCCCCCTAGGGCTACGGGTTGTTTTGTAAAGTAGTTGCAAGGGTTGCTTTGTTTTAGGATTTTTTCAAGTTCAATAAAATAAACTTCAAGTTCTTTTATCTTGGTTTTAATATCTTGCAAGAGCATCGGGAGAGCATTGTGAGGTTATCCATTTACTTAGCATCGGGAGAGTTAAGTATACGAAAGAGATAAGAGCGCGTTCTCTAGTTTATAGTTGAACCATCTCGTGCCTAGGGATAGGGCGAGGTTAAGTGGCTAAGGAAGAATTCATACACATCGGTGTTCATCCTTCGATTCACGCCGGGAGGTATCATCAAAGACGTGATCATCGACAGACTTGTGCCTAGGGATAGGGCAAGGCAGATCAGGGATTCTTGCCAAGCTTGAAGTACAGAGTTAGTGTTCGCTGCCGCGACAGCTAACGGACAGACGCCGCGACAGGTGCTGTCGGCGACGGGTGCGACGACAGAACTGGAGATCCTAAGCAATTCAATACCTGCACTACCGAGCAACTCAATACCAGCCCATTCTCTTTATCTTGATATCTTACTTCTTTTATTTGTGTTTTCCTTACTATTTTCGTGACAATTCTCTCAAACTATTTCTTTTACTTCGTGCAGTGAAATTAGGTGAAGCTATTAGCCCAATCCCTGTGGAGACGATATCCGATACTTCGTATCACTTTACTACTTGCGTCGTGTATACTTGCACTATAATTGCGATAGACTATTTTACACGCAACAATGGGTCTCCTAGAACCCTGTCGAAGATACTCAAGTAGTTCCAAATGCACTGCAGCAACATCAACTCCAGCAGTCTCACTGTTACCGGCTGCACGGGGACCATCACTCTGAGTCTACTGATCAGGGTGATCGGTCTGTTGACCACTCGTGTGAACCTCATGTTGCTCCTTAGCCTGCTCATGTTGTGGGTCCTCCTGATGTGGTGGCGAATGCTCAGGAGGATTAATGTCACTCGTATTAGCAGCGGTACGATCTCGTCCACGGCCTCGACCTCGGCCAACCGTAGCTCTAGAACTCCTACGGGGTGGCATAGTAGTCTATCTACAAAACAAGAGTCCTAAAGTCAAAATTGGTACTTGGAGACTTTAATTAAAACATATATTACTTTTTTAAAAATCCGAACATTTATCTGAAAATCTCGTAGTTTCCGAAAGTATTTATTATGCATGCATTTTTTTGAAAACTTTAAAATCAAATTTTTATCGAGCCTCACAGGCCGAGGGGTGTAACCTAGGCTCTGATACCACTAAATGTAACCCCTATTTTGACCTAAGGGTTTATAACAATTTGAAATTGACAAATTTGAAGACTTTCGCCTCAAGTAAGATTATTTATAAAAATTATACCGAAATTATTATTCAATTATAAAAGATATCCTTTAATGTTTCATAATAAAACAAATATGCTAAAAATAATTTATCAAACCCCAAAAATAATAAATGTCCAAAGTCCACTTATACAACTAAATCCAAAAATACTTAAATAAATAAATATAAGTCTAGAACAAAACGTACTGATAAATAGTATCAAATAATGTTCGTACGAGATCCTCCAAGTACCGAAACCTAAGTCTGGAATCTGAAACAGATACTAAGGGGGAGTCAGCTATAAAGCTCAGTGTGTCTCTAAAGTGCATAACAGAAGTCAATCCAATAGTCAAACAACGTATCACGAATTTACAGATATTCCAAGTATTCAAACAGAGCATACAAATATCATGACATGACATGCACCCAACTACATCACCGTCCGAAGAGTAAGGTTCCCCTGAACCACTCTACACCTCAACACCATGTCCGAAGCAGAACTCATCCTGAAAGATGGAACTATTGATCCGAAGCGAAGTTCAACCCGAAGGATGAAGTCACTGAGCTTCCTCCGTACAATATCCCAACCCAATGATATGACATGTAATCCGATTTCAGAGTCCGAATGCAATCTTGTTAAATAACTAAGATGCATGTACATAATAATCCGATTCCGATATGTGTTACATAACATGATCATAGCATCCGAGTCATACATTATTTATCAGGTAACAGAGCATAATAGCATACAATCGAGTCATGCAATATTCATCAGATAACAGAGCAGAATAACACATAAAATATTTCTCAATCAACCGAGCAAGATAACACAAAACATTTCTCATACAGATCACACAATCATGCAACACATACATGTAGCACAGGCAGAGAACACACCTTAGGCAGCTAAATAGTCAACGTCGATAGTGACGTCTCCCATGCTCAGCTCTAGCGGAAGGTCGAACAGAATCAACTCCTAAAAACAAGAACACTATATAAGACTTCCTACTATGCCACATTCGAATAATTACGCTTAACAGATAACTTACTACCAAATCTCGAAGACTGTGCCACCGGAGGTCTGCCTGGCGGAGGAGGAGGTAAAAACTCAGGGTCAGAATCCACGTCACCTGAACACAAGAAAATATTCGAGTCAAACTCCGATGCAACACTTTACAAAAATCTGAGCTTAACATATAAACTTGATCCAAAAGGCATTTCGGGTCCGAATTTGAAAGAACGGACAGCGGCAACGGAATCGGAACGTCGAAAAACTTAGAAGTGGACTCAGCCGAAAAAGTCAACCAAAAGTCAACGATGACGTCATCGCAGTCTGCGATGACGTCATCATTGACTACATCAGCACTACAATAGCGGATGACGTCATCGTTGCATCAGCACTGCAACAGCGGATGACGTCATCGTTGCATCAGCCCACTAGTCCGGTTCAGTTCAGCCCAGCCGTCCGGTCCACCAACACAACCAGTCCGGTTCAGATCCAACATCCACCCAAATCCAGCAAAACCCTAATCCCCAAATTCTCAATCCTAGATCTAATCCCGGCGGCGCCCAACCACCTACGGCGCAACCCCGTGAACCCAACGACGACCATGGCCCGATAGTGACCAAACGACGGCCAGCAGGCCGGCAACGACAAACCCGAAGCCCAACCACGACTCACCCAAACTCGGACGGACACGACGCGCGCGCAAAGGACGACGGCGGCACACGCAGAGGACGGCGACGGCAGCGTACGATTTAACGCAGGGGTTCGAACTCGTTTCCAGCGAAGAACGGCGGCGAGAGGGAAGCTGGGTGATCGGGTTTCGTTCGCACAGTGACGATGGGCGCTCCGGTGGTCTCAAAATGCGTGAACAGCGATGAAGGCCCCTTGGCCGGAGCTTCAACGGAAAAAAAATTGTGGGGGGAAAGGGTTTTTCGGTAGGCTTTGTATATTTTATTATTATTTTTGAGAATGAGAAAAGCGGCACATACACTGAAATATGACCAAAGGGGTGTTTACCCTAGATAAATGGGTAATTTACAAAAGAAGGGTCTCCATTCTTGCCCGCCTAACAAAATAACCACCAAACTTTCAATTTATTCAAATTTAGTCCCCAAATCAAATTAGTTTAAATTCCGAATTTTCCCCCAAATTCTAGGGTTTTCAATTGGGAATTCTCATAATTAGGGTTTTCAAATTAGGGCTAAATTGGGGTGTTACAACACTTCTCGAGCTCGACTCGGCTCATTTATACCTCTAGTTGTTGCAATCTTGAAATGTGCATGGATATGGGGTCTATTATTTACCCTTTTATAATTCAATTTCCTTACGGCATAAAGCCGATACCTGAATGAATCCAATGTGAATAATTCAAACATTTCAACCCTTTTAACTACTAGGACTGCATTTCCTTGCAATTTTTGAATAATTGCCGGATGACACCGAAAATGATGACGTTTGCATTAATTTGACACTTATTTTGAAATAAAAATTTGATCCAATCAATCAACCGTAACCAAATTTGATTGTAAAAAGTTAATAATTTAAATTGGTCTAAGTTGAATCAAAATAATTTAAACTCATTATTGATCGTATGTTATAATTATATAGCAAAAAAATTGGATGATAAAAATTCTAAAGGCTTAAACGTCAGATAGGTGCCTAAATTATACCTTTTTTTTTCAGTTAGGTGTATAATGTTTGTTTCGGGCCACTTAGGTGCCTAACGTTTTATACTGTAGCCCATTTAAGGTTTTAGCCGTGACGGACGTTAAAATTTTCCGTTATCTAATCATAAAGCGACACATGACACATTTTTTTATTTTTCTGATATTAATCAAAATAAAAAAACAAAATAAATTAATTAAAAATAAAAGTAACCTTGGGTTAAATCCCCTTAAACCCATCTTCTTCCCCATCAAACCGTCCTCCCCTTCAATCTGTAATTCCAACAATCGACCATCTCCCCTCCAAACTTACCCTCAGGGCCGACCTTCTCCTCACCACCATCATCGGCGTCCCCGTCACCATCGACACCATCATCTTCCTCTTCCTCCTCAAAATCCTCACTATCAATTGCAAACTCCAAGTCACAACAATCCTCAAACAAATCACTGCCATTACCATTGCTTTCACTGCCTTTCTTCCCTTTAACTTCAAGTTCCACATCACCAAAAACCTCTTTGTACTTCAAGAAATTTTCCCAGTGATTCTCACCATCTTTCCAATTGAACTCATCCTTGGAAATTCTAATCTTCTGCTTCACCCCCAAATATTAGTGCATCATGTTTTGAACCTTAATGGATACATCGCGCCATGACCACTTGAAAGGGAAAGTAACGGGATCTTAAAGATGATGAACTGATTTAACATGGTCAGCTACGGGCTCAAACTTTTTCTCTCTGGTTTTAAGTTTGGATAAAATTCCTGAATTGAGAAGATCGGAGTATTTGGATAAAAGAGTTTGTTCTTCAACCTCTGACCACTTCTTATATTTTATTTTTGGAGCAGAAATCTAATGGGAGGGTTTTGATTTTGGTTTGAAAATTATCCGAATAAAGGTTTGAACTTCGCAGGTTGTCTGAAAAAGGTTAAAGGGACGGAAGTCACGGAACTCAGAAGTTGTTTTGAGAGGGCTGGGATGGTGACTCGGTTTGATGGGGAAGAAGATGGGTTTATGGGTTTAAGAGAATTTAACCCAGGGTTACTTTTATTTTTAATTAATTTATTTTATTTTTTTATTTTGGTTAATATCATAAAAAAATGTGACACGTGTCACTTTATGATTGGATAACGAAAAATTTTAACGTCCGTCACGGCTAAAACCTTAAATGGGTTACGGAATGAAACGTTAGGCACCTAAGTGGCCAAAACAAATGTTAGGCACCTAACTGGAAAAAAGGGTATAGTTTGAGCACATATCTGACGTTTAAGCCAATTCTAAACTTTTGCGATACGGAATTCCTCAGCAACATCTATTTATCTTAACTATTTTTTTTTGCTTAAGGGTTTAATAAGACTTTAAATTTTTTTAAAAAATTAATTAAGTCTTTAAATTTTTTTGCACTCAATTAAGTCTTCAAACTCAAGAAAAATATTAATTTGACCCTTTGACCAACATTAACCATTAATTTTAACGGTTTTTTAAAAAATCCTTTTTGCCACGTGTCGCAAGAGGATAATGTCGCTTGTCATTTCTAGGAATTTTTTAAAATTTATTTTAAATATATATATATATATATATATATATCCGAAAAAATCTAAAAAAATTAAAAATTCTGGAAAATTATTTTAAAATTAAAAAATATTTTTAATTCTGATATTTGTATAATAATAATAAATAATAATTTTTCAAAAGATTAAAATATTTTAAAAATTATAAACATTAAATATTATTATACAATTATAAAAAATAAATTGGAAAAATATTAAACAGTAAAAGTTATTTTGGTTTTTAAAATAACTTTTACTGTTTTATATATTTTTTAAATATCTTTTATTATTTTATAATTTAAAAATCAAAATAATTTTTTTTGTTTAATATTTTTTCAATTTATTTTTTATAATTTTATAGTAATATTTTATATTTAAAATTTTAAAAATATTTTAAACTTTTGAAAAATATTATTTATTATTTTTGAATAAATTTTGAAATTTAAAAGTGTTTTTTATATTTTAAAAATAATTTTTGGAATTTCCATATTTTTTATATTTTTCTGTTTTTTATATATTTTTAGAATTAAAAATTAAAATTTCCTAGAAATGACAAGTGGCATCATCCTATTGCGACACGTTACAAAAATATTTTTTTTTAAAAAATCGTTAAAGTTAACGGTCAACGTTAGTCAAAGGGCCGAATTATTATTATTATTATTATTATTATTATTATTATTATTATTATTATTATTATTATTATTATTATTATTATTATTATTATTATTATTATTATTATTATTATTATTATTATTATTATTATTATTATTATTGAGTTCGAGGGCTTAGTTAGGTGCAAAAAAATTTATGAGCTTAATTGATATTTTTACAAAACTTTAGGGGCTTATTGAACCCTTAAGCCTATTTTTTTTAATCCATTCAAATGATTGAAAATTTCTCTTTTATAAAATATTCATTCCCAAAGCCTCACGTATGTTTGAAAACCAGAATACCAAGTAATTGGCAACAATATTATCAAGGTATCCAATAGCCTAACCTGCAAAATAAGGCTCCCTTTGAATTCAATCTCTATCTCTAGCAGTTTAAACTGCTCAGTTAGTTCTTCAATGGCCTCCTCTTGTTGTTCCTTCCATGTGGTAAAACTAACTTTCTGGTGATCAAAATCTGTTGTGGGCTAAAAGTGAAATTGATAGAGTTTAGAGGTTAAATTAATATTTTTTTAATTTCAAGCGTCAAATTAGAAATTAGCCCTTTTGACTAACATGCCACATCATCACACTTACGGGTGTTAACAGCACAATGACCAAAATAAAACAGATCAAAAACGTAAGTGGCCTTTATAATCTTTTTTCAAATTGAGCGACCAAAATAGAACAAGCCCCAAACAAAAGGGACCCCGGTGAAGTTTACCCATATATAAATTGACACCCATTTATAAATAATTAACATCTCTTAAATATCGTTCAAGAAAATGGCACCCCTTGGATAAATTCTTGGCTCTGCCCCTGGGTCTCAGGTTCTAGGCGTTGTGCGTAACGCCCCGATTTTGCGCCTAGGAGTCTTTAAGGTCGACTCGAGGTTCGTAGGTGCTAGATTAGAGATCCGAGTTAGTTCGGGAGTAGTTCAGGAAAAACTTGGTTCGGAATGTGATAAAATTATGCGAAAATTTTCTAAAATCCTCTTTAAATGTATATTGAGGGAAAGTGAAGCCAATTTTGGAAAATGATTTTTGGAAAGTTGACATTTCGGTTTGGTGACTAAAATGTAAAAATTGCAAGTTTCGTTTTAATGGCTAAATTGAAGAGAGCCAAAACTTAGAATCTTTAGGGAGCTATTACACCAATGTGTTATCAATCTTTTCCCTTGATTTTATGTTTTTAAAGGATTTAATTAATTAATTTAATAAGAGAGTTTTATTAAAAAGAGATTTTAAAAAGGTTAAACATTTTCTCACGTAACTACTTTTTTCTCAACTTTCTCAGTAGCCAAACTATCTTTTCATTATTAAAATCTTTAGATATTTATTTCATTTCATATACTTTTGATTTCTAAATGATGCACATGGATTTCTACATCAACTAGCTAAAGTTTTCTTGAAGGATTTCATCAAAACCATTGCAAATCAAGGGGAAAGCTTGTGTTAGAGGTGATCTTTCTTTTCTCTCCTCTAATCAATGTTCTTTATTAAAATTTCCAAGTCTCGGGCTCTCTAATTTTGTTTAATAACAAAGTTTTATATTTTAATTGATCAAAATTGTTAAATTAAGCTTTGGAACATGATTTTTTAAGATTTTCATTATGGTACTGTTTTGATTGATTTGTGGCTGATTTTAATCATGATTTAGATGTTAAAAGACGTAGAAATAAAAAATTTATTATAGTATTCTCGAAATGAGTTGGATCTCTAATTGTTAGATTGTTAGATTTTGGGTTTTGTGGTGTTAGTGTGAAATTTGAGTTGCTGGAGGTTTAAGGATGTAATTAGCTTGATTTTAGTTGTTGATTGATGATTAAAATTGGATGGAGGTGTTAGATTATGGCTAGGCTGAGTTTAGAGAGTGATCGAAGGTGATTTCGGTTGTTTCAGATGGGCATTTTGGTTTTTTGGGCAGAGCAGCGAGATTGTTTAAGTTGCTAGTGATTTTAATGCATTATGGTGCACTAATCCTATGTCCTTGTGTGGTATAAGCAGGGGAGAACATGTCGGAAGCAATCAGTGAAGTTCCGGGGGCTTCAGACGTTTGATTTCGCGTCGACGAATCTTGGTTTCGCGAGTCGGTGAGTGAGAACGTGATTTTCAGCTTTGAAACACTTTAGATGTGGTTTTGGAAACTTAGTGTAATCTTGAAACGCTTTACTAAGTTCGGAAGTAAGTAAAATGAATTTCTCCCTCGGATTGTGCTATTATGAGTTTGTTGACGCACTTGATTTTAAATGCATGTTACCTACTGTTTAAAGTATAATTTAAAGTAAGCGATTTAATGTTTTGATGTTATGTTGATGAAGGATGCACATGGTAAGTGATTCTTGTAAGTATATGCTTATACTTGTATCTTGAAGCATGGTTTGATGCTTGGAAATGTGGTTTATTGTTAATCCTTTGAAAACAGTGAGGTTTATGTTAAATGTGAATTATATTGGCAAGTGATGGTATGGAAATGGTTTTGCTAATGCTATCGAATATAGTTAGCCGGCTATAGAATTCAGTGTACTATAAACAAGTCGTCTTGGATGTTGAGGGGTTTATACGGTGTATTGAATACTCCATCCAAGTACCCTAACGATTGAGGAAAGTGATTGGTGTCTCGTCTCTCGTTAGTGAAGTTATGGGTCTACCGATGAGTGGTGTTGAAGGGTTCATATGGTGTATCGAATACTCCACCACGGGTATCACAACGGTGGAAGGTAGCTACCGTGTGTAAACCTTGAGATGTCGGTGAGATTGTATAAAGTGTTGGGACAACACTTGAGAATCTGCGTATCCGATGTTACTTTGAGAAATGAGTTTGTTAATGATCACTTGTGAGCCAATATAATTGATGATGTATTATGGAATAGTTTATGATGCATAATGTGTAAAATACATGTTTTACTTTTTAAGCTTTGCATGTGTTAGCTATGCATGGGAAGGCTTAAATTTAGTGTTGAAAAAAAGGTTTTTATTGTTGAAAACATAATACATGTTGTTGAGGTTTATATGCTGATTTTTTATTGGGGTAAGTGCATGATTTTTAGAAAGGGTATGATAGTTTTCAAGTGATGTTTTAATAAATTAAAATGAGATTTCAATGTAGACATGAAAAACGATTTTAATGTATTGATGGTGTTTTTTTTAGCCTCCTCACTAAGCCTTGTGTGCTTATGCTCTTACTTGTCCATTAATGCAGATGACTGGGGTTTTAGAGGCAGCAAGAGGTAATGAACTCCAAGAGACTTCGTTTAAGAATGTATGTTTCGGTTTAAACTAAAGTAATAAGGGCAATAGGGGATACGTTGTGTTTTTGGGAGATTTGTGTAAACTCCATGTTTGAACAAGTGTTCATTTCTGTTTTAAACTTGTAAATGGCCTTTGGTTATTGGTTTGTGCTTTGCTATGCATTTTGGTATCTTGCTTGGCTTGTTTGTTAAGTTGCATGCAATTTACCTTTGATGCAAATTGCCATGATATAATGTTGATTATGCCATGAATTATTGAGGTTTGATGTTTAAATATGTTGTATGCATGTTGGAATAGTTTAGTATGGATTAAAGTGTAAAAAATCAACAAAAAGTGTCATTACAGGCCCAGGTGTTTCGGTACACTCGAGCCTGTACCGAAACAATGAGCCTGAAATGGCCTAAGGGTTTCGAAACATGGAGGTATGTTTTGGTACGTTTTGCCACTAGAAACAAACCTCTGTTCCGAAACACCTCAAAGGATGTTTCGATACGGGCCCGTGTTTTGAGCTGTATGAACCAGTTTTGGTACGCCTGTTTCGATACAGAGCTAACATGTACCGAAACAACAAGTTGTTAAGTTAGTTGTTGAAATATTTTGAAGTTCTGATTTTTTACGTTTCAGTCCCTAAATGTTGTGGATACAATTAAATGAGTTTGGATTATTGTTTGGAGCTGATTTTTTATAGAGATACATGTAATATGACTAATTAAAGGTCGGTAACATAAAAATGGCATAAGTCCCTGTAATTTGGTAAAACTACAAAATGGTCCCTAATTTGTAATTGAATGCAATCGAGTCCTAAATCGATGTCTGATCGAGTTATTAATAGTTCCGTTGCAATGTTAACCACTTTGGATCATAATGAGCATCTAGACAAGATAAAATGAAAAAAATAAGCGTTGTTTATTGAGGTGAACCTCCCACTTTACTTCAATATTCCCCGTGTGACCCGTTCGGTTCGGTCTATCGTTCATATCAAGTTTATGGGGTTATATTGTGTATGCCAAAAATCCCCGCTAGAAGACTCACCCACCAAAACCAATTGTGCGATGCGGATCGATCTGAATTAGTCAGGGCGAAGCCTTGAAAATCGAAAGGGCAACAAAAAAAACATTTAAATATGATTCATAATGTTCCTATGTATAATCCCATATTTCTTCTACTTTAATTTTTATTTTAATTACATTTTATATATCATCACATGGCACTTGTCTTTGGTAAGTATACACTTTTGCTCACTAAATTCAAAAAATTAATGTTATGGCCACTTACATTTTCATTTTTTAAATATTTGGTTATTCAAGTGTTAATTGACGTTAAACAATCGACGGTGTGCTAATTTGACAGAGTAAAAACTGAATAAATTACCTAAATAGCCACTAAACTATCACATCACTCAAGTGACCACAACGATAGTTGTCTTAATTTGGTGAGCAAAAATTTACACTTACCAAACTTAAGTGACATGCGTTGTAGTTTATCCAAATAAATAATACTATAAAATGAACTCATAATCCAAAAAAAAGGTAAACTACATTATTGGTCAATCAACTATTACATTCTTCTACTTTAGTCACCGAACTATTTTCTCAACTTGTCATTGTTTCTCAGCCTGCATTAAAACTTCAAAAAGCTTCGGACGAGATTAAAAAAATACCTAAAGCCAATCTGCATCTGGTATATTCTCGAAAATTTACTAACATTTTTGTGTATTTTAGTTCACAAGTGACTTTATTTTACTAATATAATGATAATAAAGTTGTGATGTTTATAAGAGATTTTGGTATATTGTTGATGAGAGTATTGGGGGTTTTCGAATTTGAAGAAAAATATAATAGAATACTATAAGAAAAATAAATAATAATAACGATAAAGGTCTTAAAAAATGGATGGAGTAATAATTCAAATATAATAGAATACTATAAGAAAAATAAATTAAAAATAAGACCTGAAATTGAACATAATTGAAAATGAGAAGAAATTTTTGTTTGAAAAATAACCAGAAGAAATTTGTTGAGGTATGTATAAACAATTTTTTTAAGATAAATTCTTTCTCTCTTCGGTGCTTGAGTAATGTTAAACGTCTATTTCTTAGGATACAACAACAAAGGTTCACAGCAGTAAACAATCGAACACATCCTTGCCCTTTGAGGTGTTCTCTTTAGTTTTTTTATTTTCCTGAGAAATTCATGAAACTCATTCCCTCGTTTTTTTTCATTCTTCTGATAATCCTATGTTTTTGAATCAGTTCACGAAATTCCTGAAATCAACCCACACATTCAAAAGGAATATGCCTTTTGATTGTTTGTTTTGACACTAAACATACACTTACCCTTTAAATCCACATCACAAACCATAAGCTTTTCAATGGGAACCTCGTGTTTCCATGCGTTTCGCCTTCGAAAATCGAGGAGCAAACACCTATAGCTCCTTTTATCAACACAGATTAATTCGGATATGGTGAACATCGAAAAGAGAAGGTTCGATAGCTTGAAATCGTGGTCGATGATTTTGGACTTGAAAAATGTCGAGACCTGGGAAGTTTCAAAGGGGATCGCAGATGGGTATAATTTTACGAATTTCGCATCGCACCCGCCTCAGTTAAGGTGGGGATGGGTATGAGTTTGGTGGGTAGTGGGCGGGTGTGGTTGTAAAAGGTCATACCCGTCGTGGGTAGTGGGGTAGTGGGTAGGTGATGGGTTTAAGACCTTCCATGCACCGTATCCGCCCGTACCCGCTCGTCCCGCATCCACCCGCCTACTAACTGTCTACCATATGAATTTTGGACCATTTATGTTTGTAGAGTTTGATTATGTCTTTTATTATGGTATTTCATGTACTAAGATATTGGTTTGTTTTAAAATCTACTTTAACCCTTAAGTTTGTAGGCTTTGAACTCAATTAATTTAGTTTTAAAAAATGATAGTTTATGGTCGAGCTTGAATTAATCAAGTTGTAAATTTGTAATGTGTGGTTAAGTAGAACTTATACATGTGTATATATGTTTAGTTAAGTTAGCTATAGTTAATTAGTTAGCTATATTTAAGTAAAATTTATACCGATAAAAATATTCTTTAGTTAAGTTAGCGATCGTTAGTTAGTTAGTTGTAGTTAAATTTATACTAGTGTAAATGTATTATATATATATACACTTGATTAATCAATAAAGTATGCGAAGTTTTACTCTTCATTACAAAAGTCTATAGTTTATTTTTACAGAATCAATATTAGTGGTTGCTTGTAGGCGGATACGGGTTGAGTGGTTGATGTCCATTTGGGTAGTGAGTGTGGGGATGAATTTGAGAATGTACCCGTATGGGCGGTGTGGATTTAAAAAATATACACGACGTGGGTGGTGGATAGATGGTGGATATAAAAATTTTAGGAAGGTATGGGTATGGGGGAGGGGATATCCGCACCTGCTCTGCCCATTTGTCATCCCTGAATGTTGGGGAAGGTGGGGATGAGGATAAGGGTACTTTTGGGAAATAAATATTTTAGTTTTATTTTATTTTTTATATAAAAATTAAAAAATAAATAGGGATGTTAACATGGCACGATATTATTGGTCACATTTTCTAATAAACAATGTCAAATTTTTGAGTTTATTTGGGTAACGTCTCAAACATTATGAGTAAATGAGCCTACAAAATACGTTAGGTACTAAAATGAGAAAATAATAAATGTTATAGGGCAAATTGTACATTAATCCAAATTTTTTAGTTGTAAGTTGGATATTCACAATCGAAAGTTGTGGCTAATATCCATTAAATACTTTCCGAAGAGATAAATAATTTAGCTAAATATTGTGTAAAAAACAATAGGGTAAACTACTGCAGAAGTCACTTATGTTTATACTAAGTACAGAGTTAGTCCCCAAATTTAAAAAATGATCAGTAACATCTCAAACGTTTTCGGGACGTAAACTTCCAGTCACTCAGCCGTTAAATCTAAACGAAATGGTGATCTGACACAATAAAAAAATGATAAATTACTTGAATAGTCCCTAAACCATTACTTAACTTGTATTTTAACCACTGAAATAAAAATAATTTATATAATTTCACATTTAATCCTAAGATACATTATACATTCCATATATGCTTTGGATTGCATAAATGTTAAGCTCCCAAAGTGTTGCAATGAATTTACATCTCTCTTTTCTGCTAACTATTTTCACTAAATAGGCGCTTCAAGCTTTCAACAGTGCATGCTGATTATAGCTTTAACTTAGTGAAACAAGAAAAGATCGAAGGCCTCATAGAGGTAGGGAGTAGTGGAGGGGAAAGAAATAAAAAAAATTGTAAATATAGAGGATTAAATGTGAAATTATATAAATTTATTTTATTTCAGTGGTAAAAATACAAGTTAAGTAATGGTTTAGGGACTATTTAAGTAATTTATCATTTTTTTACTGTGTCAGATCACCCTTTCGTTTAGATTTAACGGCTGGGTGACTAGAAGTTTACGTCCCGAAAACGTTTGGGACCTTACTGGTCATTTTTCAAATTTGGGGACTAACTCTGTACTTAGTATAAACATAAGTGACTTCTGCAGTAGTTTACTCAAAACAATAAATACAAAATATTTGGACTTGTGGGGAATCTAGAATTTTGGAATATGCCCCCGGCTATTCGTTATAATTGGGTTTGGCCTACGTTATGCATAGCCTTCAGCTTTTAAAAATGGCCTAAAAGGCTGTTGAGCCCAAAACTCAGCTATTTTGTCCACAAACCATTTACATTGCAGGTTCATAGGAACTGTCCTTTTTTCTAATATTTTATTATATCTTTCAAAAAAATAATATTTTATTACTTTAACCCTTATTTTGATTCTCGACTCCATCATTGCATTAACTAGCGTATCGAAAAGCATCGGAGTACAAGTTGTAACGCACTCTAAGCTTATATTTATCTTACTTTTTATCCTCTCAATATTTAATCTTAACTTTGTTTCTACGCAAAAATTTGAGCGCATTTTAACGTCTCTAAACTCGATTCATAAAAAGAAAAACAGAAAAGAAGCCAAGGCCACATTGATGTTTGTGCATTAGTACATTACTTGAAGCGATGAACACGTTTCCTTGGATTGCTCTTATTTTTGCTTAAGGAAGAGACAAAGTTGAGCCTCCTTTGTGTTTGTCACCATTCGTGCGGACTATGAGTAATCAATAATCATACACATATTATTGTTCCCGGTGGGTTTATTTTTACTCTAAGACTCCGTGTGTTAAGAGACTTTGAGTGACTGCGAAGGTTGACCATTTTCGATGATTACTATTTGAAAATACAACCACTAAAGTTTGAATATGAATCATAAAGGATATAGGGAGTATTAAAAAATAGAGATTGTCCAAAATATTTTTATTTTTTTTCTTTTATTTTCGCCTGTTTTGTTTTTTGAAATTGAATTTAACGTCTTCGTGTTTACGTAGTTGTATTATTGATTTATTCATGCTTTGAACTCTCAAACAAGAATTTAGATGAGTCTATCATGTGTGTCGAACATCGCTGAACACTATTAAATTAATTAATAATGATTAAAAATCTCAAGGACTCAATATAAAATTATAAATTATTTAAAATAAAATTTTAATTAAATTATTATATATATATATATTATTTTTAATTCTTTTTCAAATAATTGGATTAAATACTGACCATATTCAATCCTTAAATTAAAAATACTAAATCTTTTCCTCAAATTAGAACCCTAAGTTCTCCCACAGTACAAAAAAAAATTCCCTAGTTTTTCTCCCCAAATCCCCCCACATCAGCTTTCGGGATTTAAAATAAAGTTTTTCTCCCCTAGCAAAAAAAAATGAACAATTAATAGAGGACGAAATACAGTGCATAATGTGGGGGAGAAAAACTTTTGGGATTAAAAGTTACGAAGATGGGGTGGGAAAAGGAAATTAGTCGGGAAAAATGTGGTGCATAATGTGGACAAAGTTATTGAGATGTGATGAGAACTAAAAAATTCATGGTATTAATTTAGGGTTTTAATTTAGAAATTTAGGTTTTAATTTAAGAATTAGGGTTTTAATTTGAGAAAAAGTTTAAAAAATTTTAATTTAGATATTGACTATGGTTAGTATTTGATCTAATTATTTAAAAAAATAAAAATATATATATAATAATTTAATTGATTTTTTTAAATAGTTTATAATTGTATGTTGAGTCATTGAAATTTCTAATATTTATTAATTAATTTAATGGTGTTCAGCGTTAATGATGTTCAGCGATGTTCGACGCACGTCATAAAATTTTTCCAAGATTTTTTCTTATATTAATACTCTTACAATTATTCTAGATAAATAGTAGTTGAGTTGTGATAGAACTAGTTTATTATTGTGTTATGTCATCGTTGTTATATATATCTTTATGAATACTTGTTTTTTTTTATTAACCCTAAATAACTCACGCACACCTTACCGACAAGGGTGGAGTGCCCTTTAGGGTCAAGGGGCTGGGCCTCTGTTATAAATATTAACTAACTATTTAATAAATTTTAGTTTAATAACAAATTGCTCTTGTAAAAAATAAGTATTTAAACTAAAATACAAGAAGAGTTAATTAAATATTTAGTAAATAAAAGCCGAACTAAATGGGTGATGGGATTGTGTCTGTCAATTTTTTTTGTTCTAATAATAATTTAGGTCTTTGTAAGTTTAAATATTAGATAAATTAGACATTGTCTCTTGAATTTTGAGTTTAAGTACTTAATAAACCCTTGTATTTTTTTATTTCAATTTTCGGCTCATGCTAATGTTTGATCCTAGCTTCGTTTCTGCTAAAAACATAATCGTTTGAACTCGGATCATTTAAGAGAAATAACATTTTTTTATTAGGATCATTTCTTGAGCTCGGTTGATGGTTATTTTTAGTTAAAAACAAGTTAAAAAACTATTAATAATTTAATTTTTATGTTTAAATATCGATGATCTATTTTCTAACAAAAGCAAATAATTAGTAATGAATGAAAAAGTGAATTAAAATGCAATCATATTTTTTTTAGCAGTTGATAATAATTGAGATTTGTCCTCGCTCCTGCCATCAATAGGCTTGTTTTCTACCGCTGGACTTTATAGTTATTGCACTGAGAATAATAATAAACAAAATGAAATATTGAGTTTCAACAACAAAAACAAATGAAAAATAATTTTTGGTTGTCTTCTGATTTTTAGGATTTTATCTTATTAATTTAGACTGACCTGCGTTGCACACTTAGTTTTGGTAGGTGAATCTCTAAGTGGAAATTTTTCTACATACACAACGCCTAAAACTTGAGATCTATTTAAATAATATCAAATTATTTATAACTTGGATGAAACCGTTGGTATAGAAGAAATTTATTAGTATCTCTTAAAACAATTAATATATGTATGAGAAAAGGAAGCATCAGAACCAAACGCATGAACCCAAAAATAGGTCAATGATTAGGTTATTATACAAATACAACTCAGACCGTAAAGTGTGAAGTCATAAAGTTTGTATTTTTCTTTTTGCTTAAATTGTTTGTTAATGGTTACAAACCTGGAAAGTCCATCCTATTCACGTTTTTTATATAAAAAACTATGTATGTATTTTAATTAAACAATGTGATATAAATTTAAACAATATAATTATATAAATGAAATTTTAATTCAAGTGAATATTTAAATTCTGGTCTTGATTTGATTTTACGCATTTAAAAAAAATAAATACATCTATGCATTCTCATATGGGGTATACACTAATTTCCATAAATAATATGTCAAAGTAAAAACAATGTTACATCACTAATGGTTTTAGTAATTTGTGAAAATTGAATCAGTTCACAACTCCTTGTATACAATTACACAAAATTAAAATTTATGTATAATACTGTACATTTGATTAAAATTCATGTATAGTTTTAATTATTATTATTATTATTATTGAAACATAAACTTTGAACTATCGAGTTTCATTGTTTCAACATATCCCTCACAATATATGGTGGGGCCTTATAATCATATATAAATATAAATACAAGACAATTATAATAAATATAGATCTGAATGATTACAGGTGAACCAGGTGATTATAAGTACAATGAAATATATTGATAAAAAAGAACAATGAAATATAACCTAATATTTTTTTATTAATTAGAGAAGTATTGCATTTTTATATCAGGATTCGAAACTATACAAAATGAGATAATATAAGTATTTTTAGCCACTAGGTCAATTAGTGGATCTCATAACCGAATATCTTTTTTGATAAATTTATGAGTAATTATTCCATGTGCGAGCGCTTGTGAAAAAATTGTTTACACAAGTGCCTCAGTATTAGGATTTAGGGACTCTATTTAGGGTTTAAGGTTTCAATGTAGTAGTTTTGAATTGTTGATAGAATTTTGAGTTCAGGGTTTATAGGTTAAAACCTAAATCTCTAATCATATTATTTTAAACCCTAAATTCTAAACCCTTACAATAAAACTCCTAAACTTCAAACCCTAAATTTAAAAGTTAAACCTAAAATTAAATCATTTGTGCAAACAAAATTTTTTTACCGTCTAAATATTAAATAATAATCATAAAATTATATGTAATGAGATTTAAATCAAAATAAAATTATATATAATCCACGTATCTTGAGATGGGACCCCAGAAGTAAATCAAATTCATGCTTTAGGTGTGTGGGGGCTGTATGCAAGTGATCTAAAACTGAAATGAAAACCAGTTAGGCACACAGTTTCAAATTCAATAATATCTCATAATTTTAATTTTGTAAATAGGAATAGCAATATGAAAGGCAACAACTGTACTCTCTACTAACTCCCTTAAATATATCCATTGTTGATTAGCGGACACGTTCTCAATCCTATCTGCACATACTTTTTTTTTTGTTTAATCATTAATATTCAATTATTAGTAGGGATGGTTCTGAACATGTGCGAGATGTTCGACGCATAAGGTCCTGAAAAAAAGAGAGTCCCGAAATAAATTATTATATATATAACTATTCAAAAAAATACCAGCAAATCTTGATTTAAAAATATGTATTTTGGAAAATTAATAAGATGGGTATTAGTATATATAGTGGCAATTGGAAGATTAATGAGATGGTTTTCTTAATTTATCATTTTTTAAAAGTTTGTGTGTATGTGCGCGTGTTCGTGCATGCGATTTTACTTAAAATACACTTTCAATTTTCGGTTTGTAATTTCATATTTTTCGATTGGTTTTGAAAAATTTTCAAATAAGATGACATTATTTGATGACTTCTTGTTTTATTATGATAAATTACATTTATTGGATGATGTTAATCTCAAGTCTTATTGCAAATAATTTCAAAAATACTCTTAGAAAAAATGTGTTATTTGATGTTGATGTAAATGAGTTATTTGTTGAGCTGAAATTACTTAAAGAGCTTTTACTCAAAGAAAAATAAGAGCAATGAATTTTATTAAAACTTTTAAAACGTTTTAATTGTTTCCCAAATAAGACAATTACATACAGAGTTTGTGAACTTATAATTACAGAAATACTAAATAGACTTGTTTGTGAACTTATACTTACAGATAACTATGTCACAAGAAATACTAAATAGACTTATTTTGATGGCATCCGAGACTGATCTTTTGGAAGAAGTTGACATCGAAAGCATTGTAACTGATTTTGCTTCAAAATATGCAAGAATAACATCACTTTTAAGTAAAAATGTTAAACTTTTAGATGCTTATAAGTCATTTTTATGTTGCTTAAGAGTATAATCCGACATTTTTTTTATTAATGAAACTTTATTTAATAAAAAATATTATAAATTAAGAGCATCATTTTATTAAATTGCAGACGCCTCCTTAAATTTTTGAACCACCCTGTCTATTAGCTGATTGATCCGGTCGAATACTACAAATATCCATTATTAGGGTGACGCTCTACCCAATTTATTTCATTTACAACGTTAAGATTCAAACTTATGATTTTTCTTAAAAGATCGTGTACCTCATCCGCTAGATTAAATGGTTGTTGGTTCATCGACGCATATTTTAAATTGTGTTTAGTTGCATTAATGCAAATAAAAAATTATGTTTAATATAAGAATAATGTTTCTATTAAAAACAATTATTTTGTTATAAACCATACAAATTAAATATTTAATTTCTAAACGAAAACTCTAATTTTAAAACAAAAAGTATTATATAATCTAAAGACTACACATATTTTTCATAATAAAATATTTACTAATTATGCATTGAATTAGTATTTTTTAATTATTTACTAATTATGCACATATTTGAGGGCTTTTTAATCCAAACATTGAGTTTCTCATAATTTTTAAAAGAATAATTATTTGATACATTAGCTGTGAAAACTAAAGTTTCTATAAGCGCCTTAATTTTAGGGTTTATGGACTCAATTTAGGGTGTAAGGTTTAGGGGTTTAGGTTTAGTAGTTTAGAATTTAAGGATTGTGAATAGAATTTAGGGTTTATGGTTAGAATTTAGGGTTTATATGTTAAAACCTAAACCCTCAACATATTACACTAAAACCTAAACCTAAACCTAAACCTTTAAACCCTAAATCCTAACCCTAACCCCTAAATTCTAAACCCGTACACCAAAACCCCTAAATCCTACACCCTAAATTAAGTCCCTAAACTCTAAAACTAAGGCGCTTGTAGAAACTAAAAATTTCCACCGCTAGTGTATTGGAAATAAATCCTTTTTAAAAACAAATAGCATACTCAAATATTGTTTTATGAAAAAATTATTCAATATACATATTGTGTATATACTATTATTTTTGTTCGGGGGTTAAATTTAACCATAGGTTTAGATTTTAGAGTTGTGTTAAAAATTTAGATTTATTTTTTTAAAATAAATATACATACTTGTTGAGTGTTTCATCGAGTTGAGTTGAGTCAAAAAAATTTGAGTTATTCGAGTTTGTAAGTCTTATTTTACATTCAAACTTTATTAATTTTTTTGAACACACGCACGCACGCACGCACGCACGCACGCACGCACGCACGCACGCACGCACGCACGCACGCACGCACGCACGCACGCGCGCGCGCACACACACACACACACACAACACACACACACACACACACACACATATGCATATACGGAGCGGTGCACATATATATTTCTATATGCATATACTTAGGGCTGGACGATGCACATATATATATATATATATATATATTCGTATTTTCACATGTGATATACATAATATATCATGTAGAATTGACAGATTCAACTTGAATATGAAAACCGATAAACTAATTACAAAAAATTTCAAGTTATTTGAATTTCCATTTCACAACTCAAATTTTATTTTAAAAAAATTAAGTCGAGTCAAAACGAGTCGATTTTTTTCGCCTCAAGTCGAGTCAAATAATTCAGTTTTTTCGAGTCGAATCAAACTTTGCCCACCCCTACACAACATACATATAAAAAATTACTCTTATTTTATTTCATGGAATAAGTTTTTATTGGAGGATGAAACTAACCTTTATGTAGGACTCCAGTCATTCAGAAAAAAATTGTATTGTTTATATGAAAACGACGTCCAACACACACACACACACACACACACATATATATATATATATATATATTTGGGTAATATTTATGTCTGTCTTACGATATATGTTTGAAGTGTGAAGTTGTCTCTCACAACAATAACGTCTAACATATGTTGAATTCAAGCCAACTTCCCATACAATAAATAATAAACATTCAAAACCATTATTTCTCGATTTTTGGAACAAATTATTCCCGAAAAATTAAGTGAACAACATAAAAAAATTTATTCCAGAAAATAAAATTGAAACAATTGGAAAAATAAAACTCAAAATAGATTTTTAGTGACATCAAAAATAGTCACTAAAAGTATTAAATTTAGTCACTGAAATTTACAGTGACTATTTTTTTGAGTCGTCACATGTCGTCACTAATAACTCCGTCACTATTATATTAGTGACAACTTTTATGCATTTTGTCACAATAAGTTATATTTTTTATGACTATATTTTTTGACACAAAAGATTAATAACAGTGACTAAAATTTAGACACTAATGTTATTCTTATTAGTGACAAACATTTTATCACAAATACATATTGAAATAGTGTCTAAAATACATTGTCACTTTCAATAATTATATTTTTTTAGTTGCAACCATCTTTATTCAGGCCCGAATCGGGCATGTCGTACTGCACTCGAAGGGACTCATCCCAGACAAGTCAGCCTTCACCGGGTGTCCAGTATCTAAGGACTTATCTTGATAGCGTCACCTCATGATCTACTTGGTCCCCCAATGGCGCGCGATATGAGGCCCTCCGCCCCCTAAACTGACTACACTAAGATAGCTCGGTTGCCAGCCCATGGTGAGGGGGTTAATTATAGATGGTGTGACATATACATATATCAATTTTTAATAAATAAATACAATACATGGTTTTGTTGGGGACCGAACCTGGAACCTTTAGGAGGAGTGTGCAATGTCTATCCACTAGGCTAGGCAAGAAATTTAATATTATTTTGAAAGTAAAATATTATTTAGGTTAAATTGTAATTGAAATTAATTTTATTTATTTTAAAAGTATGTATTAATTATAACAATAATTAATATAATAGTAATTTAATTAATTTTTATATGATTTCCTATACGAAATACGTTTGTTGAAGAAAATATATAAAATAATTGAGTTGGTTTTAAAATATAAACATATGAATATTAAGATTTACACCTAAATTATTGATAGAATTATCCTTTTATGTGATAATTATTTACTATACTGACAATGCAAATTTTACCTCCACAAGAAAAGTTAAAACAAATATCAAGTGTAAAATTTTTCACAAGGTAAAATTTTGCTATCATATATTATGCCAAGATTACATATTAGTCTTTTTACTTTAATTTGTTCACTTTAAGTTTATGTACTTTCTATTAAAAAAATATGTACTTTTTAAATTTTGAAATTTCGATCTTGACATGAATGATAGTCTTTGTAACCCCCTTATCCCGGTCTGGCCGGATGACCGGTCCAAAAGGGCTACACGGGGAAAACCGAGTGAAAACCCCTAAAGGATTCCCCCTCGGTTAGCAACCCTATTTTTTTTTTCATTTTAAATCTCGTCTAGATGAGTAATTAACCCTACGTGATCAAACAACGGAATAACGTAACCAAAACAATCTAACGAACCTAAAACCACATCCAAAAGGCAAATTTTCAAGTTTAATTGCAGGGGTATCGATACACCTAAGGGGTGTATCGATACGCCTTGACTAAGTCAAAGGTCAGAGTCAACCCGTGGAGACCGTATCGATACACCTTGGGAGGGTATCGATACCCTCGTCAAAGGTTGACTTCCCACGGTCAACGCTAGTTGACCGTACCGATACGCTTGAGGCTGGTATCGATACCAAGATGGACAGTGGCTCCAGTGGCCAAAAAGGTATCGATACGCCTCCCCGCGTATCGATACGGAAGGCCTGGAATAAGAAGGCCGTATCGATACGGGTCTAACCGTATCGATACCCCCTGCCCAGCGACACCTCCTTTCACCGTTTGGTAACATCTTGCAAGGTTCTAGATGCATACTTAGACACCCTTAAGCACATACAAGCATTCATGCACCAACCACAAACATGACTTAACATGAGGGCATTCAACCCAACGATAACATACCAAACAAAGCTCCATACAAGTCTACAAGAAGCATACATAGCAAGCATAAGTCATCCATCACAAAGTAGACAACATAAGGCCTACCTAGGCCAAAATCATACAAATTCAGGCATAAGCAATTAAACCACATAAGTAGCATAGAACATAATCCGAGAAGCAAAAGCATAACATGCAACATAAGTTTAACAATTTCAAGCATGACTTCCTAAGGAGTTTGACCCCAACTCCTAACACTCTATATCCCATTGTCTAGACATTATTACAAAAGCAAACCATACATAAACTTGCTTGAGAACTCCAAAGGTTCCTCCCTCGCCCGCTCGCCTCCCGAACTCTAACGATCTGCACATTGGAAACGAAGAGCATAAGCAATCTAGCTTAGTGAGAGAAGCTCTACAATTTACAACATGCAACTTTCCAAAATACAATTTGTATGCAAGAAAACAATGGATGCATAAGGGTCCATCTCAACACAACTTTTGGTTTGCACTTGCACAACCAACATACACTTACGGTGGGACTACACATCACCGTTTCGACTAGTGGATGCCCAATGGGACTACACATCAAAGTACTACCCTACTAGTCACTACCGGTGGGACTACACGTCACCGTAGTTTAAACCACCATCACGTGAGGCACGAACTCAACACGACTACTACATTGACAACTTGAAATGCATTTAATGGTCACAATGTATGTAAAATCAACTTGTCACAACAATTTATGAGTAGGGAGACTTACACGCGGGTTTAGGCAACCTCTCAAGGTTCTACCCAAACCCCAAGGGAGTCCATATCAAGTACAATGCAATAACCAATGATCCTACTCACCGTTGCTACCCAAGAGAAGATTGAAGACCGAGCTCAAGACTCCGAAATCCCCGGATTTGCCCCCGAAGCTTCACCAACCAAATTCCTTGATTCTAAGCATTCCAACACCAAGAAAATAACCCCAAATCAGTTCATGTTCTAAAATAATCAACCCGAATAACATACTAAGTACAATACACCGATTTTTCCATTGAAACAAGCTCAAAAATTCCAATTTCCGAGCAGCCTTTGAGCACCCCTTAAATCCATTAATTTCAACCCTCAAAACACTCCCTAAAGTCTCCAAAACACCACTCACATATAGCCTAATCACCAGCCTTCAAAATTTCACCTCTTAAACCCCCAAAACCCATCTTAAAACCTCCCAAAAACTTCATTTTTACCCAACTCCGAAAATTCCATAAAACATTGTAAAAATCGGTTTTGTTGGACCCTTTTAGTTGTAGGCAACTCATATGACTTAAACAAATAGAAAGCTTAAGTTAAAGACTCCAAAGGCAACATTTTTAATCCAAAAATCCTTCAAACCTCCATTCTCAAAACATGTCTAAAAATGAAAACAAATGGTACTAACTTGAAGGGAATAACAAGGGTAAGTCAAAAACGTGTTTACCTTTGCGAAATTCTTCAAAACGAGCAAGACATTTGATGAAATAGTAACCAAAGGAGAGGGTGGGTTTTTGGACGTTGGAGTGAATAGTGAGGAGGGGTGAAGAAGATGACTCTAGGTAATATTTTAGGTTTATTTGAAAATAAAAGGCTAAAGACCCAAATGCCCTTAATGAATTTGGGGAATTACCATGGATGACACCCATGGCCATGTGGGCTTATTTAAATATAGTCCAACTAAATAAAACCCGAGGCCCAAGTCATTATTTTATTATTTAAAATTTGAAACCGAAACCCGAACTATTTTTAAATTAATATTTCCACCCGACCCCCGAACCCGGGTGTTACAACTCTCCCCTACTTAAGGAAATTTCGTCCTCGAAATTACCTGACGGAAACAAGTAGGGAAACTGCTCAAGCATGTCAGCTTTCCTCTCTCACGTGGCTTCCTCCACACCTCTATGTCTCCATAAGACTTTGACTAACTCTATAGCCTTGCCACGCAACACCTTGCTATCAGAAGCAAGTACCTCAATTGGTTCCTCATCGTAAGATAAGTCCGAATTTAACTCTATTTCTTCCACTGGCATAACATGGGACGGATCCGACCTATACCTCCTAAGCATCGATACATGAAACACATCATGAATCTTCTCTAGCTCAACTGGGAGTCTCAATCTATAGGCAACCGGACCAATTCTCTCAACTATCTCATAAGGCCCTGTGTACCTTGGGCTCAACTTGCCTTTCCTCCCAAACCTCATCACCTTCTTCCATGGTGAGACTTTCAAAAATACTTTATCCCCCACGGAGTATTCCACTTCCTTCCTTTTTAAGTCGGCATAGGACTTTTGCCGATCTGAAGCCGCCTTCAAGCGATCACATATCAACTTCACCTTCTCGGTGGTTCCCTTAAGTAACTCGGGCATCGGCACAAGTTTCTGTCCGGCCTCAGCCCAACAAATCGGGGTCCTACACTTCCTACCATACAAGGCCTCATAAGGAGCCATCTGAATGCTTGACTGGAAGCTGTTGTTGTACGCAAATTCCACTAATGGTAGGTGTTTCTCCCACGACCCCTGGAAGTCAATAATACAACACCTCAACATATCCTCCAAAATCTGAATCACTCTCTCAGACTGCCCATCTGACTGCGGATGATACGAAGTGCTGAAGTTCAACCAAGTGCCTAAGGCTCGATGCAAACACTCCCAAAATCTAGAGGTGAATCTCGGATCTCGATCTGACACAATTGACTTCGGTACCCCATGTAGTCTCACAATCTCATGGATATACAATTCGGCCAACCTGTCCAAAGTATAGGTGGTATGAACCGGTATGAAGTGTGCACACTTGGTGAATCTGTCTACAATCACCCATACTGAATTTTTCTTCGAAAGAGTCAATGGAAGTCCTGATACAAAGTCCATAGTGATACGCTCCCACTTCCACTCTGGAATCTTCAACGGTTGCAACAACCCTGAGGGAAACTGGTGCTCGGCCTTGACTCTCTGACAGACCATGCATTTACTTACGAACTCGGCTACATCCTTTTTCAAACCAACCCAATAATACTCTTCCTTTAATCCTCGATACATCTTCGTGCTACCCGGATGCATAGAAAAAGGGCTACTGTGAGCCTCACACAAAATCGTACGCCTCAACTCGGCATCCTCCGGAACCACTATCCTATCCTTGAAACATAGGATCCCATTCTCTCCAAAACAATACTCGGTAGGCCTATCTTCCGCTATGTCTTGCACGTGAGGTGCCAAGGACTCATCTCGCAACTGCTTCTCACGAATCAACTGAACCAAAGATGGCTTAACCTGAAGCTCGGCCACTAGCCCACCGTCCGTAGACACACTCAACCTTGCGAACATTGCTCGCAACTCAACGGCCATCTTCCTACTCAAGGCATCGGCCACCACATTCGCCTTGCCCGGATGATATTCTATGGTGAGGTCATAGTCTTTAAGGAGCTCCAACCACCTTCGTTGCCTAAGATTCAACTCCTTTTGGGACATCAAATATTTCAAGCTCTTGTGGTCGGTGTACACAGTGCACTTCTCACCATAAAGATGGTGTCTCCAAATTTTCAACGCGAACACCACTGCGGCCAACTCTATGTCATGAGTGGGGTAATTCTTCTCATGGACCTTCAACTGTCGGGAAGCATATGCCACTACCTTACCTTCTTGCATAAGTACACAACCTAGCCCCACGTAAGATGCATCACTGTAAATTACAAACTCTCTCCCCGGCTCGGGCTGAATCAAAATGGGAGCTTCGGTCAAAGCTTTCTTCAACTTCTCAAACGCTTCTTGTCTTGCATCTGACCATTCATACGGAACATTCTTCTGTAGCAACTTGGTCAACGGAGCCGCTATCCTCGAGAACCCCTCAACAAATCTCCTATAGTATCCCGCCAAGCCTAGGAAGCTGCGGATTTCTGTCACTGATTTTGGTTGCTTCCAATTTACAATGGCTTCAATCTTCTTGGGATCTACACTAATCCCACTAGCTGAGATCACGTGGCCAAGGAAGACCACCTCTCTAATCCAAAACTCACACTTACTTAGCTTTGCATACAATTGATTCTCAAGTAGGGTCTGAAGCACCAACCTTAAGTGTTCATCGTGCTCCTCCTCGGTCCTCGAGTACACTAGGATGTCATCAATGAACACTACCACAAACCTGTCCAAGAACTTATGAAACACCCGGTTCATCATATCCATGAAGGCTGCTGGAGCATTGGTCAAACCAAAAGGCATCACCAAAAACTCATAATGTCCGTAACGTGTACGAAAAGCCGTCTTCGGTATGTCCACATCCTTTACCTTTAACTGATAATATCCAGACCTCAAATCAATCTTTGAAAACACAGAAGCACCCCTCAACTGGTCTAGCAAGTCATCTATCCTTGGCAAGGGATATTTATTTTTCACTGTCACCTTATTCAACTGTCTATAGTCGATGCACATCCTCATGCTACCGTCCTTCTTTTTCACAAACAAAACCGGAGCACCCCACGGGGAAACACTAGGCCTAATGAAGCCTCTGTCAGTCAACTCCTGAAGCTGTGTCTTCAACTCCTTCAACTCCTTCGGTGCCATTCTATACGGAGCAATGGACACCGGTGTGGAATCAGAATATGTCTCAATAGCAAACTCAACTGCTCTGTCTGGGGGCAAACCTGGTAGTTCTTCCGGAAAAACACTCGGGAAGTCACACACAGTCCTGATGTCCTGAGGTCTCACCTCATTCATATCCGGGTTCATTACGTAAGCCAAGTAAGCCTGACACCCTGAACTTAACAATCTCTGAGCTTCCAAAGCCGAAACCACATTAGTCAAGAACTTAACGTTCTCCCCAACTACCACAACCTCAAAGTCATCAGCAAGCCTCAAAGAGACTCTCTTAGTCTCAAAGTCAACCCTAGCTTTATGCTCTACAAGCCAATCCATTCCCAAAATCACATCAAAGCCATAAAAGGGTAGCTCCATCATGTCGACTGGAAATATGTGGCCCTGAATCATCAAGGGACACCTCCTATAGACTTTCCTAACTACCACTGTATCACCAAAGGAGCTAGTGACATTTACTCCTACTTCTAAACAATCACAAGGTAGTCCTAATGACCTTGCATGCTCACCCAGAATATACGAATGCGTTGACCCCGAATCTATGAGAGAAAGCAAACTCAAAGACTGTAATGTGAAATTACCTGCAATGACATCAGTGTCATTTCCAGCCTCTCGCTGAGCGTACACTCTAGCCGGTCCTCCTCCCTCGGGCTGGACTGCTACCACATGAGCCAAGTTCCTCTGACCCTCATTCCTTGGCTGGAAGTTCCCACGGCCGCGCCCACGACCTCTCTGATGCTCAAAACCCCTCGCTGGAGCCGGTCCTCCTCTGACTGGGTGTGGACAATCACGTCTCAAATGATCTCGGGAGCTACAGTTCCAACACGCCCCAAACATACCCATGCACTCACCTGGGTGGCGTCTCCCGCACCTAGTGCACTCCGGAATGTGCCCAACAGCCCCTTGGCCCTGACGGCCCTGACCATGGTTACCACCCCTAGGCCTCGTATCCGGCTGATACCTCCTATCCCTATGCCTCTTGGCATGATCTCTATCCCAGTTCGCATGTCTCTTCCCGGAGTCAGACCCACCAGCACGTGCTCTAGAGCTTAAGTTTTGCTCTACATCCTTAGCTCTAGAAACCAAAACATCGAACTCAGTGTAGTCGGTGGCCAACAGGTAGGTCTTCACATCAGTAGTCAACCCATATCTGAAGCGTTCACATCGTTCCTTCTCATCCGGAATCAACTCTGGCGCATACTAGCTCAACCTCACAAATTGGATCTCATACTCGGTCACGGTCCTATGGCCTTGAACCAAAGCCATGAACTCCCTTTTCTTTTCATCTAAGTACCGGACCCCGAGGTACTTCCTCTTGAAAGCACTCCTGAAAAACTCCCATGTGACATCCACCTCGGCCATACCAGAGATAGCAGTGGTCCACCAGGTATAAGCGTCCCCCTGGAGCAATGAGACAGTGCACCCCAACTTACGGGCGTCCGAACACTCCATCTGACCCAAGATGCGAGTAGTGCTCTCAAGCCACCCTTCTGAACCCTCCGGAGATAACCCACGAAACTCAACTGCCCCCAAATTACGAAGCCTCTCTAGGGGTAATCCTGTCCCCGCACCCTGAGCTGGTGCCGCAGCTTGCATACCAGCCAAAGCAGTCTGGAAAACTCCGGCTATAGTCTGAATCAAATGAGCCACATCCGGGCCTGCCTGACCTTGGCCCGCTTGAGCCCCATTACCTCCCACATTAGCCCCAGCTTGAGGCCCATTACCATCACCTCCAACGTTCCCTCCGTTACCACCCGGAGCATTAAGAGCAGGAGGCGCGTTCTCGGGTGCCTGGTCACCCGCTCTAGGCCGTCCCCTCGGTCTCACCATAGCAATTAGTATAATCTAAAACAACAAACACACAACATCAAGGAACGTTAGGTTAGCAAGGGGCAAAGGACTCCGGTTCTCAAGCTCTTTAAACCAAAACAATTTTCCTTTTTATTTTGACAACAATGCCTAACAATGGGGACTCAAACCAACCCTCAAACAACAGAAAAGCCATCATAGCATGCATACATACACCGTGCTAAAAACAAAATTCAGACATACATGGCAAAACACTCATAATATCTTAACTTACCTCACTTACCTGCCCGAGGTCTCGGAAACCTCAGGCTTTGATACCAATAAATGTAACCCCCTTATCCCGGTCTGGCCGGATGACCGGTCCAAAAGGGCTACACGGGGAAAACCGAGTGAAAACCCCTAAAGGATTCCCCCTCGGTTAGCAACCCTATTTTTTTTTTCATTTTAAATCTCGTCTAGATGAGTAATTAACCCTACGTGATCAAACAGCGGAATAACGTAACCAAAACAATCTAACGAACCTAAAACCACATCCAAAAGGCAAATTTTCAAGTTTAATTGCAGGGGTATCGATACACCTAAGGGGTGTATCGATACGCCTTGACTAAGTCAAAGGTCAGAGTCAACCCGTGGAGACCGTATCGATACACCTTGGGAGGGTATCGATACCCTCGTCAAAGGTTGACTTCCCACGGTCAACGCTAGTTGACCGTACCGATACGCTTGAGGCTGGTATCGATACCAAGATGGACAGTGGCTCCAGTGGCCAAAAAGGTATCGATACGCCTCCCCGCGTATCGATACAGAAGGCCTGGAATAAGAAGGCCGTATCGATACGGGTCTAACCGTATCGATACCCCCTGCCCAGCGACACCTCCTTTCACCGTTTGGTAACATCTTGCAAGGTTCTAGATGCATACTTAGACACCCTTAAGCACATACAAGCATTCATGCACCAACCACAAACATGACTTAACATGAGGGCATTCAACCCAACGATAACATACCAAACAAAGCTCCATACAAGTCTACAAGAAGCATACATAGCAAGCATAAGTCATCCATCACAAAGTAGACAACATAAGGCCTACCTAGGCCAAAATCATACAAATTCAGGCATAAGCAATTAAACCACATAAGTAGCATAGAACATAATCCGAGAAGCAAAAGCATAACATGCAACATAAGTTTAACAATTTCAAGCATGACTTCCTAAGGAGTTTGACCCCAACTCCTAACACTCTATATCCCATTGTCTAGACATTATTACAAAAGCAAACCATACATAAACTTGCTTGAGAACTCCAAAGGTTCCTCCCTCGCCCGCTCGCCTCCCGAACTCTAACGATCTGCACATTGGAAACGAAGAGCATAAGCAATCTAGCTTAGTGAGAGAAGCTCTACAATTTACAACATGCAACTTTCCAAAATACAATTTGTATGCAAGAAAACAATGGATGCATAAGGGTCCATCTCAACACAACTTTTGGTTTGCACTTGCACAACCAACATACACTTACGGTGGGACTACACATCACCGTTTCGACTAGTGGATGCCCAATGGGACTACACATCAAAGTACTACCCTACTAGTCACTACCGGTGGGACTACACGTCACCGTAGTTTAAACCACCATCACGTGAGGCACGAACTCAACACGACTACTACATTGACAACTTGAAATGCATTTAATGGTCACAATGTATGTAAAATCAACTTGTCACAACAATTTATGAGTAGGGAGACTTACACGCGGGTTTAGGCAACCTCTCAAGGTTCTACCCAAACCCCAAGGGAGTCCATATCAAGTACAATGCAATAACCAATGATCCTACTCACCGTTGCTACCCAAGAGAAGATTGAAGACCGAGCTCAAGACTCCGAAATCCCCGGATTTGCCCCCGAAGCTTCACCAACCAAATTCCTTGATTCTAAGCATTCCAACACCAAGCAAATAACCCCAAATCAGTTCATGTTCTAAAATAATCAACCCGAATAACATACTAAGTACAATACACCGATTTTTCCATTGAAACAAGCTCAAAAATTCCAATTTCCGAGCAGCCTTTGAGCACCCCTTAAATCCATTAATTTCAACCCTCAAAACACTCCCTAAAGTCTCCAAAACACCACTCACATATAGCCTAATCACCAGCCTTCAAAATTTCACCTCTTAAACCCCCAAAACCCATCTTAAAACCTCCCAAAAACTTCATTTTTACCCAACTCCGAAAATTCCATAAAACATTGTAAAAATCGGTTTTGTTGGACCCTTTTAGTTGTAGGCAACTCATATGACTTAAACAAATAGAAAGCTTAAGTTAAAGACTCCAAAGGCAACATTTTTAATCCAAAAATCCTTCAAACCTCCATTCTCAAAACATGTCTAAAAATGAAAACAAATGGTACTAACTTGAAGGGAATAACAAGGGTAAGTCAAAAACGTGTTTACCTTTGCGAAATTCTTCAAAACGAGCAAGACATTTGATGAAATAGTAACCAAAGGAGAGGGTGGGTTTTTGGACGTTGGAGTGAATAGTGAGGAGGGGTGAAGAAGATGACTCTAGGTAATATTTTAAGTTTATTTGAAAATAAAAGGCTAAAGACCCAAATGCCCTTAATGAATTTGGGGAATTACCATGGATGACACCCATGGCCATGTGGGCTTATTTAAATATAGTCCAACTAAATAAAACCCGAGGCCCAAGTCATTATTTTATTATTTAAAATTTGAAACCGAAACCCGAACTATTTTTAAATTAATATTTCCACCCGACCCCCGAACCCGGGTGTTACAGTCTTTAAATATGTTAAGTAAAACTTTTGATTTTTATTCTTTTGTTCAATCATTTTTAGTCATTGTAATTTAATCATATTGTTGTTGTCCCGTTTGGATTAGGATTGGAGTATTAAAATTTCAAAAATACATGGACTAAAATTGATTAAAATAGAATGACTAAAACAACAATTTACACATAGTATAGAGACTAATGAATTATTTTACCTTTTGATAAACTAGTTTATGCTTTTATGGTAACTTCAATTTTTTATAATTGTTATTATTACTATAATTATAAAAATAAATTTATTATTGTGACAATATATAACTTGTCATTAAGTTTATTTTTTTATTGGTGACAAAATTTATCACAACAAAAATAAAATTTTAAGTGACAACAATTGCATTGTCACAACAAATATCAAAGTATAGTGACCGTTTTATATATCGTCACTATCATGTGTCAAAGTTTTAGTGGCAATGAAATTTGTGTCACAGTTATAGACTTACAGTGAGAATTTAATTGTGGAAAATGTAATCGTCACAATTATTGCTATAATAGTGACCAATAAAAATACATCACAATTATTTATGCTAATAGTGTCGCACAAAAAATCTGTCACAAAAATTTACTATTTGTGACAAAACTACTGCTAGTCACTTCCAATTTGTCACTAAAATCTATATTCTTGTAGCGACTCATATTCGATAGAAACATAATAGTAATAAAACAAAAACATCATAATCTACCGACAACTATAGTGGGCGGTTCGTGGTTTGACTATGATTTAAACTATGATTGTTGGTTTAAATATTGACTATTTGCTTTATTATTGCATATTGACTAAAATTAAGCTTCTAGTGTAACGTCTTTAAGTTAGACAAGTAAAGGGGCAGGAATGAGTCAACGTCCAATACTCCTAAATATCCATGTCATTTTCAACTTCTAATAATGGCTTAAACTAAAAAACAACCCTCAAACTATATCTTTTTTCATGTTTTAAGTACCTAAACTATGATTTAGGCAAAATAAGCTCATAAAATATCATTTATGGTCACTTTAAGTCCGATAGTTAGTTAAATAAAAAAAAATTGTTTTGACTAATAAGATGTTGACACATCACAAAATTTTTGACCAATAGATAGTTTAGGGACT